>JAYKKT010000090.1:14305000-14427500 GCA_036023115.1 Brasenia schreberi
AAATGGAAATCAATAAAATGAAATTAAAAAATTTAAAAGGAACTTTGATGGGAACTCTAACTGGTTACAACCAGTTTGAACCTACAATTCCGGTTTTGATTCCGGTGTCGTTTCAACATTTTCGAAATCGTAGCATAACTGGGGAACACTTGGTTTCAGTTCTGGCCTGGTTGGTTTCAGATTCATCCGGTTTTTGGCCCGATTCAGTTATGATTGGAAGCGTTGATTCAGGTCGAACCCAAACATGTCTGCTGCATGGTGCACTCCCTCGGTCAATATTATTTTAGCATTTTCAAGGAGACTTTTAGGAAACGTTTAATGCAATCTTTTTCACAAGAGATGTTGAATTCGTTCATGAAGTTTTTCTTCCACTATCTTTTCGTAAAATTTTAATTTTCTTTCAGAATTTATTGAGTCACGGTCAACCCTATGGTTCTTAAAACACGAGAAATCTCTCTCTTCTATGTTGTGGTGCTAAAGAAGGAACACTTGTTCACGAGAGGAAGGTAAGTCGGCGTGCTCCTAGTGTTTCTCATTTACTTTTGGCTGATAATGTTACCAGCTCAAGAGCGGCAGTAAGTTGGCATGCATGGTGGAGCTGACACTGGAGCCACAAAGGTTTTCACATGAAGACTGATTTGGGTCTTTGAGTTTTTTTGTGTGGATTGCGGGTGACTTGGGGGTCCTGCATCATGTCATGTAGTTCAACTAGGGTCCGGTTAGTGTATGCAGGTCCTAGTGTAGTTTGTCCAATAATGGGCATGGTTAGATCCCACCCCATATAAGTTTATTATAACCGGTCCTTTGTTGTATAAAAGAGAGTCAGGTATTATAGGGGTTCAGCCATTGTGGATTTAGAGAGTTTGAGGGAGAGAGAGGTCGAGAGAGAATAGCTAGTTCAAGGTTAGAATCCAATACTCTCTTGTTGGTTGTCCTTTTCATCCATGCCTTGGAGCGTAGAGCTGGACATCAAGTGGGTTACGCCGCTAGGTGGTGCCAATGTGGTGTTGCATGGACTTCTCTCCAAGACTTGTATTCAGCCAACCATAGATCAATATGACTCTTTTAAGGCTATGATATATTTGTTGATTGTTTAATTGCATGCTTCCATGCTTATGCCAAAAATCCCCTCTTTGTAATCGGGTGTGTGTTCGGTTTTTTGTAAAGGGCTGGTTAGCACCGGGTGCTAACGCCGGTCACCTGGAATCGCCCAGTGATATACGAGGTATCATAGCATAGGCCTTGGTGGCCTTTGGTGGTTTTCTTGGTTGCAGAAGACCGGTGGAAGGTGACCAAGAGATGGCTACCCCAGTTCATGATTTATGGGTTGACAAAGGGAATTGTTTCAGACCATCGCAGCACGGAGAATTATTGTTTTGCTAGCAGAATTTGCAGCCTATTTTGGGTTCGTTTGCGGTCCGGTTGATTCTTTCTTTTATTCAGTTGAAAGTTGCCACATTTGAGCAGCCCACTTGCAGCCAGAAAACTACTACATGCGGTGAGATCAAGCGTGGTCTGGTTGTGCAGAAACCAGGCCAAGATCTGGCGCAGCTCGCGAGCCGAGCCTCGTTTGTGGTTCGTGGTTCGAATGTTGGAGGTGGGTGCGACCCACATTTGGTCGCACCTAGTTGTGGTGCACCAACTAAACTCACTCTCGGTTCACTCAACCATTTGGGCAAGGCCGCATTTCATTTTCACTTGCTCCCATGTGCTGCTTGGTGGGACCCACATTGTCTCGTGAGGCCCATATTTGCTTGCATGGGCTGACATTTAATTTGTGGGGACCTACAGTTCCTTTGGTGGGTTTAGATTGGCGAGGTTCTTACACTCGTGATCTACAAAAGGGATCTGGCACTCAGATTCTATTTGGTTTGACTTTATTAAAGTTAACTTGCATTCCATATTTAATACAAATTTATTGTTTTTGAGAGTACATTGGTACCTCATTCCATATTTAATACGGACTTATTCGAAGAAGACCCATGGCACTTGGTGCGCTTTTAGGCTTCGTTATTTGAACGAGCTTAGGCAGGAGGAGTGTTCTACTAATCTATGATTAGTGTAAGCTCTCCAGCTACCCAATAATGGCGCACACACGTTCTCATGCGACATGCAGAATCCGAGGCTACTTCGATCTAAGATCGTATGGATTCTCTTGACGCACATATCCGCTGATTACAAGCAAAATTGGATGAGACTCGTAGCAACCGAGCTAGTCCAAGCACTTCAGGCGACTCCTTAGGTTGTCCTTACAGCCCAGGTGTTGCAAAGCCTGTTGCGGCCTAGAGAGACCACCTCTTCAACTACCCCTATTGTCACACCTAGCCAACATCCTAAGGTACTTGAACCCAAGATGTTTTAGCGGTTCATGATAGCAGGCAAGTCGAGAATTTTTTTGTATGATGTAGATGCCTATTTTGAGGTGACAAGAATGCCATAAGAGGATTGGTTGTTGATCACGGTCCTGTATTTGGAAGACGAACCTAAATTATGGTAATTTGTAAGTAACTTATGTTGGGCCTAGATGCACACGAAAGGCCAACTACTCTACTTCGTGCATGGGCTTCAGTCGTGGACCCAAATAAAGATGAAACAACATGACCTTCCGGATGTGCATGCATCAATGACTATTGCTGAAGGACTTGTTGACTTACGAGCTTCCAAAACCGAAAGAAGGAAGGTGATCCTCCAAGCATGATAACCGTGGTGGAGGACAACAACATCATTAATGACTATTGCTGAAGGACTTATTGACTTAGACCTCCAAAATCAAAATAAGGAAGGTGATCCTCCAAGTATGACAACCGTGGTGGAGGACAACAACATGGTCTTGCCTCCAACCATGGAGGTCATGGTGGACAATATGATGGTTCAGGCAAGACCACGGTGAAGCTAACAACCAATAGTAGGGTATGTGCGCCACACTCACAAGCAGCAAAGAGGCCAAGGCGGACATCAAAAGCAGACATTACGACCAAGGTTGTTGCAAGCGTGGTGGACCACACTATGCTCGGGATTGTCTGAACTGGATTGCAGAGAACATGATGGCTGAAAAGCCACCCCAAGAGGTGGTGGTCGATGTTGATGGTGGAATGGCCTATAAAGCTATGCTTACTCTATGTAGAAGTCTAGATGGTAAATCACGTGGTTCATGTCATGGTTGATTGTGGAGCTTCCCACTCGATTCTTCCTTCCTCTTATGCAAGAACCTTGGGTTTGAGAGTCGTTGCATCGGATAAACAACTCAAGATGGTGAATGCAGTGGCTGAAGGTGTAGATTACATGGTTATGACTATGCATATTCAAGTTGGGCCTTCGACGAGTTACATGAACTTCTTGGTAACTCCATTAGATGATATTTCATTGATTCTTGGTATAGCTTTTCTATGAAGAGCTCAAGCCCTACCAACATCTTACCTAGGTGGAGTAATATTTATGGATGACCCCCAAAAGGGGCTTTACACCATGTAATCCTAACAAAGCCTTGGTGTTCTTAACTCCCCTACCACCGATTAGGATACAGACCCCAGCTTCTGTTCATTGGACACAACAACACCCAACCAGAGGCGAGTTGGTCATTGCTGGTTTGAAGGGTACTTAGGTTGTCGTATCATCTAGTCACACCATAGGCTCATGCACTAGCACTTGAGCACCAAGACATGTCAGACACCGTTTGTGCACCCATCTCCTACCTCTGTGCCATCGTTTGCATGCACAACACCTAATAGCGTCTCTTTGCCTAGGCGCTCTTGCCCCCTCCTATAGCAAGGGGCCTCCCTATACTAGCACCTCCCCTGGTTCTATCGGCTTCACCAATGGCTGCCACTACCACCGTTGCTTTTCTCTTTGCTATCTAAGTGTGGCACGGCTTGAAGAAGGGTTATCGACCTTGCTTGCGGTGAATCTTGAGGTGGAACTGACAATTGACATGACACCTATTATGGGTTTCGTGCAAGTACTCTTGAGTTTCGCGACATGGTGCCTCCCGAATTACCAAAGAAACTAGCTCCAAGACATGAGACAGATTATGTGATTGTGCTCGTGCTGGGTGTACGACCTTCTTGTTGATCAACCTATAGGATGAGGCCAACTGAATTGACCAAGTTGAGGCACCAACTTTGTTAGTTACTTTAGCCTGGGATGATATGGCCTGTGAAGAACCCATAGGTTCTCCCACTTTTTTTAGAAAAAGCAAAACGGGTTTCTTTGCATATGTATGGAATACCTAGCATTGAATAAGATTACGGTACATGACCGATATCCACTCCTTCTCATTGTCAATTTGTTTAACTACCTTGTCAATTTGTTTAACTACCTAAGTGGTACTTGGTGGTTTAGCAACATGGACTTGTGATCTGGCTACAAGTTGGGATAACTCTTTGAGATAAACAAAAGACCACGATGATTACTCACTCGATAGGAGACTTTCGAGTTCTTGGTAATGTTGTTTGAAATCACCAATGCCTTGACTACCTTCACTAGATTGATGAATGAGGTGTTACATAGCTTGTTGGACATGTGTTGTTGTCTATCTTGATGATATAATCATATAGAACGAGACCTTGGAGGAACAAGTTGAACATTTGATGATAATCTTCATAAGACCTAGAGAACATACTCTTTATGTTAAAAATGAGAAGTGTAAATTCCCTAGATAGAAGGTATCTTTATTGGGCCATATTGTTAGCCACAAACTCGTGAAGATGGATCAAAGCAAGGTTCGTGCCATAGAAAAGTGGGAGTCGCCGTGGCTTGACAAAGTTGAGGAGTTTCTTGGGACTCACCAATTATTGTTGGTGGTTTATCAAGTACTTTTTAAAGATTACTGCTCTCTTGACGAATTACTTAAGAAGTTGACCTCTTGGGCTTTATCAGACCGAACCAAGCTTTTGAGGATTTGAAGAAGGCAGTCACCCAAAGGCTCATTTTGAGATTATCTAGCTCTAGTCTCCCATTCAAGATCTATGCCAATATTAGTGATGTGACTATTGCTGATATGTTGATACAAGAGAGATCCAATTGCTTACAAGAGTCAAAAAATGAAGATGTAGAATTTAGGTACCCCTGACACATAGAAAGGAGTATACTCTCTAAGTGTGGAGGATTTACTTACTTGGGATATTGTTTACCGTGATGACTAATAATATTACCAATATATTCTTCAAGATCGAAAAGAAGTTGAGGGCACGACAAGCACAATGGCCAAAACTTCTTAAGGAGTATGACTTTGTATGGGTTTACCATCTAATAGACAGAACCTTGTGGTAGATGCATTTAGCTGCAAAAAGAGTGGTAGAAACCGTAGATGTCCTTTCCCGCTTGTAATAAAATGTGTTGGATCGTGTGAGGTAGTTAGCACCCGAGGATCCTGCTTATGTTCAAAGAGAAAAAATTAGGTTGCAGGTGGGTTGACTGACCAATTGAAAGAGAGAGAACAACTGCTATGGACACGAGCCGGCCAGCTCTACGTACCCATAGGCTATGAGCTATATGATGCACCTTATGCCAGTCACTCAAGGGTGTATCAAACTGTTGTCTTATTGCACCATTCATTTTATTAGTCACGATTCCATCGAGATGTATCCAACTATATGCAAACTCTTGGAAGACCAAGAGAGCACGCTCTGCTCAACTCTTGCAGCCATTGCCCATACCCAGCCGACCATGGTCTTCCATATCCATGGATCCCATTTGGAGTTTAACTTGTGTTGATGAAAATGAGTCCATCTTTGTAGTACTAGATCACTTCTCAAAGTATGCTATATTTGTGGCAGCTCCGAAGAAGTCGTCAACTAGAGATGCCATCCACTTATTTTTGATGCATCTGGTGAAACACTTCGGAATGTCGGAGAACATTATCTTTGATCAGGATGGTCGATTCACTTTTAATTTTTGGAGAGAGTTCTTTTGTTAGGTGGGGTCGAGGCTTCACTTGTCTATGACTAATCACTCATAAACCGATGGTCGAACCGAGTGTCTTAATGCTCTCATTGAAGAGTACTTGAGGAATTATGTATCGACGAGTTGAGTCAACCTCCTTGAGATGGCCCATTTCTCCTATAATGTCCATCAGAGTTTGGCTATGGGTAAGAGCCCTCTTGAGGTTGTCATGGGTGTAGACGCCGAAAATCCCCGCCTCTGGTTTCTTAGGCCTGAAGCGAATCTTTTAGTGTGTCAAGTCGTATTTAAGCAAAAGGGCGTGACAGCTAGCTTGCTTAAGCTAGCGAAGAAATATTTTGAAATATGACTTCTATCGTGGCGACTGTGAGCAAGCAAGCTCTTTTCGTCGCAAACCTTCTTGCACCGATGCGCAAGGGTCAGTCTGTATGCTTAGAAAATCGAGTTTTAGACATGATAACCTAGGGAAAATGTTTGAAGTGTTTGATTCAGGCTGATTTGTATGGTTTTCAAGTTTTATTTCATATGGATTTGCACGTGCCTATGTCTTTCTTTTTATCCCTTTTCGGGCCAACTAGGTGTGTGTATGCACACGTGACCTAAGTGGGCGATTTTGAGCGGGAGTGTGGGGTTTGCTTTGATGCAATATGCGTCCTAACTCATGGTATGGCGTATATGCAATGCAAACTCACGCAACTCCAAAGGGAAAACCCGAATTGAAAGACAATGCAGAAGGGAAATGACTTAATATAAATTGCAAAAGGGAAATTGCAAAAGGAAAATATGGCTATATCTTAAGAGCAGAAAGGCTCAATTGTGCAAGTGTATGCCGTGTATATATGTAAAGACTACGCACACTACTGAACCTTAAAACCCGAATCTTAAAGACATAGCCGAAGGAAAATACTTATAATATATATGGGCCCGAAGGTCGCCAACGTGTGCGTGGGTGTTGTGTGTATATTGAAAGACAACTCACACGACTTGTAAATGAAACCCAAATATAATTGCAATAGGCCTTGACTAAGGTCTTGGGAGTAAGAGCGAAAGCTCAATGTGTGTGAGTGTAGAATTGAAATACTACGCACATGACATGTAATGAAACCCAAATATAATTGCAATAGGCCTTGACTAAGGTCTTGGGAGTAAGAGCGAAAGCTCAATGTGTGTGAGTGTAGAATTGAAATACTACACACACAACTTGAAGTAAAACACCCAAGGGAACTTGTAACACAACCCTTACTAGGGTCTTGGAAATAAGAGCAAAAGCTCAATGTGTGTGAGTGTGAAAACTGAAAGACAACACACACAACTTAAACAAAACCCACGCAACTTAAATTATATAAGTATAGCTATATCTTAAGGGCTGATTAGGCCCATGTGTGTGTCAAAATCATGTGCAGCTAAGAGCGAAATAGGCTCAAGTGCACGTGTGTGTGGGTATGCCAAACCACATTATTACAAGCGGGGGTAGACAACGCTCTATTATTACAACCCCGGATCGAATTTAATTAAGCATAAGCAAGTCTATAACAAGGATCGAGTTAGGCACTTACGTATAGTTGGCCCGGGTGTGACTTGTTTGCGCTTGGGCTAGAGAGTCGCCTTGGGCTGCAAGAGGGAGCTCCTTGGATGGGCGCGGCAAAGGAAGGTGCTGGCCGGATGGCAAAGGTGTAGGCGGGTGGCGCCTTGGCGCTGGCCGGGTGGATGGGGTGCTGCCTTGGCTGGGGTTGGGGTGCTTAGGGAATGTAAGGGTGCTAGTTAGGGTGTGTCACTAAGGCGCGGGGTAGGTCTTAGGGAGAGGTAAGGCTGGGGTGTTAGCTAGGGGTTGTCTAAGGGAAGAGGGGCAGGTGGTATGGCCGGTTGATGGAAGGTGGCAGGTGGTGCAGCCAGGTAGATGGAAGGTGGTAGGTGGTGCAGCCGGGTAGATGGGAGGTTAGCTAGGCTAAGGAAAGGTGGCGGGTATGTGTCTAGGAATGGAGGGGAGAGAAGAAGAAGTGGTGTGGAGATGGGGTACTAACCGGGATGAAGGTTGGCCGAAGGGTGGAGGTGGCGGGTGATGAAGTGGAAGAGGACGGCCGAATGGATGGGATGTTGCAGCCGGTGGCGTGGAGTGGAGCTGGTCGGGTTCCAAGGGGGGAGCAGGTGAGAGAAGAGAGGAAGGGATGAGAGAGGAGAAGAAGGGCTGAACTGCCCAAGAATGCATGAAAAACCCGCCCCAAGGGGGGGGGGGGGGGTTATAGGCTTTGGTGGGGTCGGTTTGGGCTGGTATTGGGGGTGGTTTGGGGATGGTATTGGTGGTGGTTTGGGGATATAGTGGGCTAGGCATTTAGGTGGGCCAGATATTTGTCTTGGGTGGTTTAGGGATATGGTGTGCTAGGTATTTAGGTGGGCTAGTTTAGTGGTTTAGGGCTTAGCTAGGTGGGTTGAGCTTAGGGTGAGGTTTAGTGAGGTGGGTTAGGTGTTTAGGCTAGGATTAGGGTGAGGTTAGGGGGATTAGGCTAGGTTTAGGGAAGGATTAGGGAAGTAGGTTAGGTGATTAGGGAAGGATTAGGGAAGTGGGTTAGGTGATTAGGCTAGGATTAGGTCGGGATTAGGGGGAAATGGCTAGGTAAGGGGGGTTAGCTTAGGGTTAGGGTTAGGAGGATCCCTTTGCATGACCTATGGACCTAGTTGCATCAAGTTGGTGCAGCCCTAGGTTAGGTGTAGGTGCATACAAGCTTAAACCCATACTCATTAGGCTAACCCACATAATTAACACAAAACTTGACACAAAAGTCAAGCTTAACACATGTTCACTCATATTTAATCCTCCCCATTCTCTCTCATACCCAAGCTTTCCACGTGAATTTCTTGTGGGCCCTACCTCCATTTATGAGAAGGTGATGCGGGCCCTGGATGTGGATATTGGATTGGATCTTTGGATCCAAATCCAAATCCACATATATGTTTGGAATTGGATCTGGATATATACAAAGCTGAATTTCTGACTCCTTCAGGGTGTGTTCGAAACAAACGATTTGTGCGGGGCCTAACAGCATCAGTACTCCGTCTTGCATTGGGTCTTCGCCAACATTGTCGTTCGCTCCTCTTTTCACCTTCGGAGATCATTTTAAGCAGTTCATTGATAACAGGGGCTTGGATGTTCAAGATTCTGGAGATGATTCTAATACGAGAGTTGATGTGCCGGGCTCGACATGTGCTCCGGTTTCGGGCTCTCTTTCGTTCTTCTAGTCCTGCTTTCATCAGGCCAAGTTTGCTTCGCGGGGTTTCAAAACATCTTTTAAAAGATTTTAAAACTATATCATACATATTTTAAAACATATATAGTTTAAACATATGTACAGGGTTTGCCTGGAAGGCTCCTGGGTTTCCAGACTCAAAATAACCCTTTGGGGTAGCTTTTGCAAAACTAGGTTATTTGAGAAGTTCATGGGATTTCGGGTTGTTTACAATGGGATGGTAACCCTTGTTGCCTTTGGACATCTCTCAATCATAGGCCGATCGTAGTTGTTCAATTGTCATTAAGAAGTTGAAGGAACAACAAATTTTATTGCAGAAGGTCAAGGCCTACCTCGAGAGAGCCCATGCACATATGGTCACTTTTGCAAATCATCATTGTTGCTGCATATACCCGAGTATATATAGAGACAATGTACAAGAGCATTCACCAAGCTGTCCTTGAAGCCATACTTTGGCAAACCGCTGTAAGTGGTTGAATGGATTAGATGTGTTGTTTACATGCTACTATTACCTGAGAGGCTCAAGGTTCATCCTATTTTTCATGTGATCCAACTAAAACTAGTTTATGATGATACAAAGAGGAGGATATGATGCCCTCCACACTTGGCACATTATGATTGAAGTGGGTGGAAGATATAGTGGCACATGAGGCTAGAGAAACTAACCCTAAGAGGTTGACTTGGTATTTGGTTTGATGGGTTGGTAAAGGATCCAAGGATAATAGTTGGGTTCTCATTATAGATTTATGGGAGTATGATGATCTTGTGCAACATTATCACTCGGCCTTGAAGACGAGTCAATACACCAATTGGGGAGAATTGTTATTGGGTTGATAGTGGTAGTTTGACGGCTCACAAAATGGAGCCGACACTAGTGTTAAGAGGTTTTGACATAAAGACTAATTTGGGTCTAACATTATGTATTTGAGTTTCTTGTATGCATTGCAGGTGACTTGGGGGTCCCATACAAATGTGCATGGGTTAGGCCCTGGTCTTGTATGGGTTATGTAATGTAGTTCCACTAGGGTCTGGTTTGTGTGTGTAGGTCCTACTGTAGTGTGTCCAATAAGTACATGTGTTAGATCCCACCTCTTATAAGTTTAATGTAATTGGTTCCTTGTATAAAAGGGAGCATGGTAGCACTAGTTAGGGGTTTGGCCATTGTGGATTGAGAGTATTTAAGAGATAGTGATCTACACAGAGAAGAGTGAGTAATATGGGAGTTTGGGACTCCTTTGTTAGTTGTCTTCCTCATCTAGCCTTAGAGAGTAGAGTCAAATACCATGTGGATTAGGTCGCCGAGAGGTGATATTGTGATGTTGCGTGTACTCCTCTCCAAGACTTGTATTTGGCCAACCATAGTTGAATAAAATAACCTCTTTGGAGACTTTCATATAGTTTTTGTCGTTTAATTATATACTTTTGTGCTTATGCAAAAAATCCCATCTTTGAAATTAGGTGTGTTCACTTTTTGGTTAAGGACTAGTTAGCACTGGGCGCTAATGCCGGTCAGGCTTCCTATTTGCTTTTTGAACAAAGTGTAAATACCCTAAATAAATTTTGCAAAAACATGACTCAACACACTCTCGAAAAATAGCTTATTTTGAAACCTAGCTTTACATTGGAAATTTTTGCAAGACCCTTAAAATGGAGATTTTGAAGTTAAATATTTTCAAATCAAAGCTGAGGTAAAGCCTAGTCAAACAAGGATGAAGCCGAATCGTCTCCCTGGAGAATCAGCGAAGATCACAGTCACAACAAGTATCAAGCTGTACAAGGACCAAGAGAAGACCCTCTTATCTAAGGCTACAAATTGAGGTCGAGTTGACCAAAGATTAGGCCAAGTCAAGCAAGATGGCGCCTAGGCAAGTTAAGTCCTAGCCGATTGCTCTAGCCAAGGCGCACATGGCTCGACCAAGGATGGATCGGGTGCACCATCACATGGGCTGCACCAAAGTCTAAAACCAGCCCACATGGGCTCAAGGGGGACTACTCCCCAGCCCCATACACCCCATGTGGCCAGCCAAGAGTTGGGTCAAGACATGGGTTTCAAAAAGTCTCATTCAAGCTCAATCCAAGACCCACCAAAAAGCCTATAAAAAAGAACCTTGGGGGCTCATTTCTAGCATCTAGCACTTGGAGGGACCTTCCAAAATGTGAGGGAACAAAGAGAGAGAGCTTAGGAGAGAGGGGAGGTCTGCAACTAGAGAGAGAGTGAGAGAAAAGAGAGAGTGAGAGAGAAGAAAAAGAAGAGGACGAGTTCCTTCTTCAAACCGTGCATCCATTAGAGGGTCGGTGATTGTAAGTATTCTTCTCCCTTTTGATTTTAATTCTCTTTTCATCCTATTCAATTTGAGAAGGGGTTGTATTAATGGACTTAGTCTCCCCCATGTTGTAATAAAGTAGGAGTATTGCCATTTCATTTTAGTTATGCATATGCCTTTTACTTGTTCACTTTGATGTCTCTTCTACCTCTCTATATTCTATATACCCTCTATATCTCCTAATTCTCTCTATGCTTAAGCTAATCTACATATTTATATTTATTTTCTTTCAGGAATTTACTTTGAGTTGTTGTGTTTATGCAATTTAAATTCGGGTGAGTTGCATCACATATGTTGTAAAAACACTGAAAAACTGTTTTCAGCATCTCTGCATATGTATGTTGCTTCCATTTTAATTTCTTCATATCTACTCTGATTGATCTGAAATTTGACACACTTTATCTACACACACAAGCCCACCTTTGATAAAATTTTAAAGAATTTTATTGTACAACTACATAATTAAAAGTGTGTAAAATCAGGAAAAAACTAGAACCATTTCTGTACAGTCTGTTTTCCTGCAACAGAGGTTAGGTAAAAGTCCCATAACTCTCTGTGTAGTGATCCAAATTGTGTGAAACTTGATTCATTAGAAACCTCACATTTAGAAAAATCAAATCAAAATCAGATCTCTTAGCATCGAGATACATAACTTTTGTGAGTCTTTGTATTTCTGTGACAGAGCAGTCCCGAGTGTTTGAGCAGAGACACTTCCCTGATTTAATTTTCAATCATCATAGTACCCAAAAATATTTTTGGAATCTTCACATATGTGCATGATCACTGTAAAATTTTCCTAATTTTTGGCGATTCAAAAGTCATTGAAAAAAATTAGGTGTTTTTCAAAACTTAACAAAAATTTTCTTCAAAAACACAAGTGCACAAAATTTGGTCTAATCTCTCAAAATTTTTTGAGTGAATTTAAAATCACACATGCACACATGAAATCCTCAAAGCACTTAGGCTAACCCTTGAGCATCGGTTCAAGAAGGCCTAAAGCTAAAAGATTTCGCTTAGCTACAATCACCCAAAGTCAGATTTTAAACTTTTGCTAGTTTTGAAAACTAGCTAGCATGCTTGCACAAGCAAAGTAAACTTAAGAAGTTTACTTCAAGTCTCTACATAGGCTTGGAGTAAAATTTTTATATCTATAGAATTGGCACGCCTGGTGGGACTCTAGACTTTGAGGATTTCAAACTTAGGTGATTTTTCCAAACCCCACTTCTTCAAAACTCTTGGTGTTTAATACCTCTCTTGTGCACAGGTTTACGATTTTCATCCAACCATGTCAAGTTCAAAGGGCTCTTATGAGGTGTCGAGCCGAGCTTCATGCTCCTCAAGTCGCCTTTCCAAAAAGTTTTCAAAAACTTATTGCAAAAACCTAGAAGACTTGCTTGTTTCCTTAAGAAGGGAGCTTAAGTTCATAGGAGAGAAAGTCGCCGCTTTAAGCCAAGAGGCCACAGCAGTCGAATCATGCTTTTCTCACGAGAAACAAGCAAGGGCTCATAAGAAACCCTCGCATACAAGGAAAGCCAAAATGGCCTCTAGATTAGAGAAGGAACCGGAGCCGGAACCCTTCACTATCCAAGATAGAAAAGCCTTGCAACAATTGTTGAAAGGCCAAACCAAAGAGAAAAGAGCCTATGCACTATCGGATTTTCTACCATCGGATTATCAAATCGATAATGATGATGACATACCGAATTTCCACCGGTATGATGGAAGTGGGGATCCTAGATCCCACCTTCAACTCTTTTCTCGAAGAGCATATAAGAAGAAGAAGAATTCTTCGAAGTGGATCTACTGGTTCCCTCTCTCTCTCTCTCAAGGGATGCATCGAAGTGGTTGGCCTCCTATGACTTGAGCCAATTCGCCAACTTTGAAGACTTGGCGAATTGTTTCATGTAAAGATTTTCACATAACATTGAGGTTACACCTACTTTGAATACTTTGAGAGATACTAAATAAACTCCTAACGAGGATGCATATGCATTCATTGTTAGATGGAGGTCACTTTTGGGCCAAGTAAGAGAGCCCATATCCGAAAGATGTGCCATAATCCTCATCCTTGAAAATTTCAAAACCGATTTAAAAGCCCTCCTCTCACTCAGGGTTTGATCCATCTCCCAGCTATTCCCGAAGGGGCACTCCTAAGGGAAAGTTTTTAAATGATTTTTATAAGTATCATAGGCTGAAGGGTCATGATACAAACAAATGTTTTGCCCTCCAACATAAAATAGAGGACTTGATAGAGTAGGGAAGACTCCACATCTCAGAGGAATCGGAGCCCTCCCAAGCAATCTTAAAAGAGGCATTTCCCAACCATGCAAGCACGAGCTAGAAAGGCAAAGAGGTATGTCTTCTTCCACTGAAAACTCATGGGATTGATCATGTATTGCATGCGTTCACATTACTTGCCACACACCACTTTCCATTGTAATAAAAACAGCCAAGCAAATAGTGATCCGGGGAGCGCTTACAGTCCCGCCCCCGGCTAGAGCCTTAATAGAGATCCGTGGTGCTCTGAAGTATAGGCGAGGTGACTAGGTCGGGAAGGATCTATCAATCCCCATACTTAGCCAAAAATGCTAGCAAGAAAGTGGTTGTTTTACCCAGGCCTTCAAAAGCATGCATCCCTAAGGCATCTCATGGCATGGACAAAGGTAAAGGTGTTGTGTTAACCCCATACGATTTGAAATTGCATCTTTCAAAACCTCTCATAAACATATCTATCTTAGAGTTGATACAAACCTCACCTAAACATAGACAAGTCTTAGAGGGAATCCTAGAAAGAGCTAAGGTTAACCCATCCAAACTCCTTAGTCCCTATTCTCCTTGGTCTCCCCAGTCTTTGCCAAGATTTACGGAGGATGAATTAGGGAGACCAAATATAGCCCATAACCAAGCCTTGCATATAGAGGTGGTATTGAATCACCACACTCTAAACAAGTGCTTGGTCGATGGAGGAGGAGATCTAAACATTCTTCCTCTTTACGTAGCCTTCCAAATAGGAGTCCCCATGTCTAGGCTAGAACCAAGTCCCATCATTATCACTAGATTCGATGACAACTCATCACATCCATTAGGAGCCATCGAGTTGCCCATGGAGATAGAAAACATCCAACACATGGGGTTGTTTCATGTCTTAGACATAAACCCCCATTATAACCTATTGTTAGGAAGACCTTAGATTCATAGTCTCCAAGCCGTCCCTTCAACCTTTCACAAGTGTTTAAAAATTCCGTGGGATAACCAAGTGGTGATAGTCCTTAGAGAAGACCATCCTCACCTTAAGGGGATTCGAAACTTCTCTTGTCTATCAAGTCATCCATCAAGTGAAGAGGCTATGGAAATGCCTCACTCACCTCAAGTCAACCATCCCCTAGGAGACCTTCACCATAGAACCGTCCACCTCCTAGGAACCCCCAAACGTGTAGAGTCACCTTCCCCTAGGGTCGTGTGTATCTTAAGGAAGCCCAACCTATCTCTAAACCCTACCTTCCAATCCTTACCCTAACCAAATCGTGTGTATATCCATGATATTGATGACACTCGATTCAAAGGCCACCCTCTTTACAAAACATTTTCCAAACTCAAGAAGCCTTGGAATATGATGTTGAACATGAGATATACACCGTACCAAGGTCTAGGAGCCCAAAACCAAGGTAGGTTAGAGCCCATAATACCTTTGTCTAACCCGAGTCGACATGGGTTGGGCTACACCCCATCCATACCCCCCGATCCACCACCTAAGACCAATTGGATCAAGGGTGCCCTAGAACCCACTAACACCGAAACCTATGGTTTAGACCTATTGTTTAAAGTCTAATTCATGGTGTTTTCTTTGTTGTTTTGATGGAAGACCGCTCTTTTGAAAAAAATTCAAAAAAATTATATATTTGGAAAAACAAAAAAAAATGGAAAAACTTTCAAAATCCAAAACCATTTAAAAAACCTGAAAATTCCAAAAAGAAAGTTATTTCTGTTAATTCTCGTAGTCTTTATTTCGAAAAAGCCAAAAAAAATGAAAAAACTGAAAATCTCAAAAAGAAAGTCTTTTACATTCGTCCTCCTAGTTTGTGTTTTGAAAAAGACAAAAAAATCAAACAATTGGAAAACTCTAAAAATATTGGCCATGTAGAAAGCCCATTTTCGAGTTCTTCAAAACCCATGTATATATCCAAACCAAAATCGTCCAAGTCCATTATTCACAACCCCATTCTCTTGCATGATAATTTCCTAGAAATGAAAGCACTTAAGAGTGATCAAAGCAAAGAGGAAGATCCCCTTATCCATGAGGAAGATCAAGCCTCCAAGCTTCCCGAATTCCATAGAATCCTTGACTTAGAAAAACCTTCAAATTCTGTAGGAGGGGATTTTCTAGAGATCAATCTAGAGAGTGAGTCTAACCCAAAGTGTGTCAAAATAGGTGCTTGTTTGCATGAGCATGAAAGAACATCATTCATTGCATTTTTGAATTCCTATGTAGATGTGTTTGCATGAACCTATGAAGACATGCTGGGTCTAGACCCTAGAATCATAGAACATCATCTCCCTTTAGAACCCCAATAAGAAACCCGTGAAACAAAAGCTTAGGAAACTCCATCTCAATGTTCATTCCCAAGTGAAAGAGGGTTTAGAAGATCTTTTAAAAGACGGATTTATAAAACCCATTGCTTATTCCAAATGGCTTACAAACATTGATGTGGTTTGAAAATCCAATGGGAAAATTCGAATTTGCATTGATTTTAGAAATTTGAACAAAGCCACTCGAAAAGATAATTTCCTCTTCCAAACATTGATTTGATAATGGATAGCATTGCAAATCATGAAATGTTTTCTTTTATGAATGGCTATTCGGGTTATAATCAAATCAAGTTAGTACCAAAAGATTAGGCAAAAACTGCTTTTACTACATCTTGGGGCACATACTATTACACGGTTATACCTTTTGGTTTGAAAAATGTCAGTGCCACATACCAAAGAGCCATGACTGCTATTTTTCATTATCAAATCCATGATCTCTTGGAAGTGTATGTGGATGATCTTTTTGTAAAATAAAAACCCGATGCACACACATAGAATCTTTGCAAAAAGTTTTAGAAAGACTTAGGCTTTATAAAGTGAAGCTAAGCCCTCAAAAATGTGTTTTTAGAGTAGAATCGGGAAAACTCTTAGGGTTCATGGTAAGCTAAAGGGGCATAGAAGTTGACCCCTCTAAGTATCGAGCTATCATAGACATGCCTCCACCCTCCAACTTGACCCAAATCCGAAGCCTCCATGATCGACTCCAAGCAATTAGGAGATTTATCTCTAACCTAGCAACAAGATGTGAACCTTTCAATAGGCTTTTGAGAAAAGGGGTTAAATTTGAATGGGATGCTGATTGCCAAAAAGCTTTTAAAAGATTGAAAACTTATTTGGTAAATCCTCCGATTTTAAAACCTCTAAAGCAAGGAAAACCTTTATTGCTTTATATTTCCATTCATGCTAATGCATTGGGTGCTTTATTTGCTCAATATGAGGATGATAGTCTTAAGGAGTATGTTATTTACTACATTTCGAAAACTCTATTGGCATATGAAAGAAATTATCAAGCTATGGAGAAAACGTGCTTCGCATTGGTGTGGGCTTGCCAAAAGTTTAGACATTATTTTCTAGATCATGAAATTTGGATAGTATCTAAACTTGATCCATGTAGACGTGAATTTTTATTTCAAAACCTATAAATATTCGAAAAGAAATTCTCAAAACTACGTCGTGAGCGCGAGCGTGCCAGTTAGTTTACTCAAATTAACAAAGATACAATTTCTCACTTTATTAGACGATTGTGGACAAGTGAGTTCTTATCGATGTAGGCCTTCTTGAACCGATGCTCAAGGGTCAGCCTAGACACTTGAAAAATTATTTGAAATCCGTTAAATTTCGAAAAAGCAAAATCCTAATTTGAAAGTTTGAAGAAATCGTGATTTAGTTCTTGACTTTGAAAATTTCAGGTTCTAAAAAACAGAAACTAGTTCTGTTTTCAGAAAACTGTTATCTGATTTTTTTAAAATACTTCTGAGTTTCTACAAATTCTGAAAATTTTATAGAAGGTAGACATACATGTAAAAATCAGAATATATTTTTATTTTGGATTTTAATGCTACAAATCATTATAATTAAATCTATAACTATACATCATTCAAGCACTCAGAACAAACCTATACCAAAACATCAAAGGTTCAAAAAAAACATGATATTTGTATCAAATTTTATGAAATTGGTCTTATTAGAAAGGTATGGATGTCAACTTTCCAAAGAGATCATTTTCAATCGATTTGGATCAGTGTGCACAAAGATATTCAAGAAATAACAGACATATATCACAGAAATTTTTGACTTTCTAGAACCTATTCTGGTTTTTGTAAATCTTTTTAGATTTAATTGACAATGTTTAATAATGTATAAAATCCTAAAAATTTTACTAGATGTCCGTGTATATGTCTAGATTGGACGAGCCAAATCTTGACTTGTTTGGATAGTAGATAATTACATAGAAATATGTGATCAGACGTGTGCAGAGTGCAGTATGGAAATTTCAGATTTTCAGCAAAAGTTTGTGTGTTCTAGCTTTGACTTAAGAGACCTATAGCTATAAAACAACGGTTCAAATCCTAAGAATCCCGTGAACTTGGAGAAATAAAGAGGTTCATGATCTTAAGTTGCGCAATGGAGTCGAAAGAATCAATATGAAAGTGTATACCGAAGACCGCATGAAAGAAAATTGGGCATAGCTTGGGAATTTGAATCAATACATCTTCATGGAGACTTAGGCTCCTTAATTACAAGTCCTTAAAGATTATGAGATCAGTAAGAGAAGATAAAACTTTGATGGAAGGTGGAAGACGATATGCAACTAGTGGTTGGCGGCGGGCAACACCCTCCCTCCTCTCTTCCTCTTCTCCCTCTCTCTCTTTCTCTCCCTCTTGCTGAATGATTTGCTGGGCTAGGATTCCTTCCACTCGGATTCATGGTTTGCAACACCTTTGAGGCCCCTTTTATAGGCCAAAGATTGCCCATTTGCTGCAAATGTTCATAAGGCAAGTTACCTTAATGAAAACGGCTGCATTTTGGCAAGTGAATGCTGTCCAATCTTTCTAAAATCTGTCCTCTTCGTTTAAGGCAAGTGAAGTGTTGTGCATGGCCTTCCAAATCCATCACTTGGTTGTCTTTTGGTAAGTAGGTTCAGTCAAGAACAAGCTCACCTAAGTGGGTTCGGCCAAGTGGTAGATTGGGTCTTAGGTATAGAGGATAATGACTTGAAACAGACTTGCATCGTGCTGTCTTGGCTAGGTATTTAGCATGGGCTTGAAATTCATATGATTTAGTTATGTTATGGCTGATTGGTGAACTAGAATTATAGTAGAAGGTGAGTCTTAAGTATAGCAAACCACATGATAACAGTTCCCTAGGCTTCCACTTGAGAGAATTTGACGTTAAGATGCCGTTGTGACCAGATTCAGACCAATCATATGACAGTAATTAAGTATGATCAAGATGCACTATGACTTGATCTTGAAGATAGAAGCTCGGGTTTGCTTTGAACTTCATGTTTCAAGTCGCCTAGCCATCTACAAATTTTCGAACCCAGTTGGAACCAACGAGAACTTGGCAGCCTTGCCAAATTCGATGCACTATGTTGCCTTATAAGGATACCGAATCACGCCAGGACCTGTCCACTATGTTGCCTTAAATTCAGTGAGTGATCTTGCTGGGTCAAGCTAAGACCTAAATAGCAAGTGGCTAGATTTGGTTACTGTCTAGGCTTGATTAATCCTCCTTTTCAAACTTTTGTGGGACCGGCTAAACCAATCTTGATGACCTGCCGACTGAAGTCTAGCTATGGCTCACATTGAAATCCACAAGGGCTATAAAAAGTAAGTACCTTTGCTTAAACCTGTAGTGAATGGCCATCCAATGAACATGGTAAGTTGTCATCACTTGTAATTGAAGCCACATGGGTCTGCTTCCTTCCTTATTGAAACCCATCGATCTTGATAACCCATGATAAAACGTTCCAGTTTTAGTGACTTGGTGACTGGGCTAAGTATGGAAACTCACCTTCCTTTTATATTGAAGATGACACGGCTCGATGACTTACCAAATTTAGTGTCACAACTTGCCAAACCATGCATTGTTTTCCCTTCTCTCAGATGATAACGACTTTCCCTTCTTGAACATCAGTCTTCCTTCCGAATGTCAACTTTCCTTCCTTGGGCACCAACTTTCCTTTTTAGATGTCCACTTTCCTTCTTGGAGCGTCGACTTTCCTTCTCGGATGTCAACTTTCCTTTTTTTGAATGTCGACTTTTCTTTCTAATACCTGAAACTAAAAACGACAGGTTACCTTGCCCAACAATGCCGAAATTGGTAGGTGTTCGGTCGTTGTCTTTTTATGTCGTCTCCTCTTTCCGAGGAATTTGCCTCCGTACGGTCCGAGTTTTATAAACCCATTCCCAGTTTTTGTTTGCAAGGGTGACCTACTTTTGCTCCGTGAGTCGATCTATAACCACCTTGACCATTTAACCCTTTTTTATGGGTGTAGGGCATCAAATCACTTTAACCACTTCAACGGGTGTAAGGTGTCGAACCACTTTAACCCTAGGTATCAGGTCTTGCAATGAGACCCTTCTCAATCGGGCGAATTTCTGAGGTCTGGTTTGATTTAATTTATTTTTTAATATCAGGGGTTTTGAAATTTCATAAATTTATAATTTGCAAACATTTTGGGTTTGATTCCCAATGTTATCTTTTCATTTGTTCATATAAAAGGAATTGTTTGAAATCATCATTTCTTTGAAGGCAATCATTTAAAAAGGCAAAATCCTGCCAATTTGGTCCTAAGGGTAAAATAGTCATTTTTATAAAATTTTATCCAAATTCAATTTTTTCTAAAAAGGATGCAATATTCCATCATTTTGAGGCTGCTATAAAATTTTGATACCAAAACGAGCTCATTTGATGCATTTTATTTAAAAACCCAAAGTAACCAAAAATAGCCAATTTTTTAAAAGGTAAAATTTTTTTATTTAAAAATTTTTGGGTGTTTACAATCCAATCAAGCACTTATTTGAAAACCTATCCTCACGAGTAGGCTAGGTAAATGGAAACGCCTCTTAATGGAGTATGATTTAAAATTTCATCATCAAAACTCCATTAAAGGACAAGCCCTAGCTAATCATGTGGCTGAATTGCCTCTTGAAGATACATATCCCATACTTAATGAAATTCCCGATGAAGGCATCTTTGCAAATGAATTTCAAAACCATGTTTTAGCAAATTGTTTTAATGAAGATCGAGTATGGAAGATGTATTTTGATGGGGCAAAGAATCAACAAGGGGCAGGTGTGGGAATTATCCTCATATCTCCCGAAAAAGGAGAAATCCCAATTGCAATTCGACTAGATTTTTTATGCTCAAACAATATGGCTGAATATGAAGCACTCATACAAGGCCTAAAAATTTTGAAAAATCTAGGGGCATCATGTATTGAGGTCTTTGGAGATTCTATACTTGTTATAAACCAAGTTTCGAAATTTTGGCAAGTCAAAAATAAAAAACTCATACCATACCACAATCCTCCCGAAAGTCAGGTGGTTCTTGGTCTATATCTTCTTTCCAGTGTAGGTGAGAAGAGTAAATGTGAGCTGAATTGTTCAGGAATGTCAGGATTGACTCCTTCCAGTGTTTAACCCCGTTAAGAGGTTCTTTCACTCTCTGAAATTCTTTTGCCATTCTTCTAGTTGTATGGAATTGTAGAGGATCCGCCGGAGAAGGCTTACATAGACACGTGAAGAACTTAGTCAAAGAGCACAAACAAAAAAGGTCGTGGTAGGAAAGACAATGGGATGCAGGCTGGGGTTTTAGCATGCTTATCTGAGGCCATGGGATTCATGGGAGGTATCTGGATTCTGTGGAAGTGCGATGAGGTTCAGGTGGAGGTCAATTGGCCACTCAATTGGTCAATTCTTTCAAGTCATGCATACTTACTCACATAGGTAGAGAGGATAATACCATAGCAGATGCCCTCTCATCCCTAGGGTCATCTTTAAGAGTCGACCCCACCATGAGAACTCGATCCTTAGAGATCTTGCACTTACCCACTCCATCCACCCACGATTTGGAGATTTGCCAAAATGACCAAAATTTCATTGGAAAACCTTAGGAGGGGTTCTTTACAAAGGGAGTTTTACCGGCATCTTGTTGAGATGTGTAGACCTTGATGAGGCTAGGACTATAATGCATGAGTTCCATGATGGAGACTGTGAAGGCCATGTCAATGCAAATATGATGGCCACAAAAATACTTAGGGCCGGTTATTTTTGGTCCACCCTAAACCAAGATTGTCATGATCATGTTAGAAAATATCATCAATGTCAAGTGCATGGACATGCCATTCATATTCCATCGTCCACCTTGCATTCCATTGTGAGCTCATGGCCCTTCACCATGCGGGCATTTGACATCATAAGACCAATCTCCCCAATTGTATCCAATGGACATAGGTTCATCTTAGGAGCCACCGAATATTTTTCTAAATGGGTTGAAGCTACCTCCTTGGCTAATGTCCAAGGACAACATGTAGTGGCATTCATTAAGAAAAATATCTTGGCTCGATTTGGAGTTCCAAGGGACCTAGTGTTATAATGACACACATTTCAAGAATGAGAAGATGGAAACATTATGTAACACCTATAGCATAACTCAACACTTCTCATCGCCCTACTACCCTTAATGCAATGGCCAAGCTGAAGCCATGAACAAAACTCTCATAAGCATCATTGAAAAGACTTTAGAGAAGGGTAGGACATGGCATGAGAAGCTATATGAAGCCTTATGGGCTTATAGAACTTCCATCCGCACACCTACAAATGCCACACCATTCAAGTTGGTCTATGGTACAAATGCCATACTCCCTATTCAGACAAAATTGCATTCATTTCACACATCACTTGCACTCGATCTACCCATAGAGACTCTACAACAATTTAAGATGGTTGAGCTTGACCTATTAGATGAGAAGAGGTTCCTTGCCATGGATCATACACATGCATAAACGACAAAGGATAGCCCAACATTATAAAAAGCATATAAAGGCTCGCCACTTCAAAGTGGGAGACCTTGTCTTGAAAATCATCCACCATCATGGCCCACATCCAATTGGAAAGTGACGGCCCAAGTGGGATAGTCCCTATGTCCTAAGGGGAACAACCACAAAAAATGCATATTAGTTGATTGATGTTGAGGGTAGAAATTTAGTAGACCCTATAAATGCTCAATACTTGAAAAAATATTATGTATAGGGTCTATATTAAATTTTTTTGAAAAGATTTTAAATGGGTCTCGTTTGAATTTCTTGAAAGAAGGATCAAGATGGATTGTATGATCCTAAATGAGGAAATCGATGGTTTATGAAAAGTAGAGTTTTCAAAATCATTTGGTAACATTTCAAAAATATTTGGCTTGCAAAATGAAGCCTAGTTCAAAATAGCAAAATATTTTTAAGTGGTAGATGCTATTAGGAAATTTGATGTTCTTAGTTGAATTGAGTAGCCAAAGGGATAAGTGTTCCCCCATTTTGCTTCTCCCCAAAAAAAAAGGAAAATTGGCAAAAAGAAAAAAGAAAAAGAGAATACAAAAACTCCTCCAAAAAGAGGTCTTTTCTTTCAAAGAAAAAAAGAAAAAGTGAATACAAAAACTCCTCCAAAAGAAAAAGAGGTCTTCCCTTTGAAAGAAAAAGAAAAAAAGCCAAAGCTCAAAAAGAGCAATTTTCCATCTCTTTGCCTTAAACCATGGGACACTTCAGAACTGACCATGATAACTCTTTTCCAGATCCCTACAATTTATCCCAATGGAGAAAGGTTTGTCCATGAAAATCCTAAAGTAGGAATAGGATCTACTTATTTGGATTTCATTTTATTTGAGAATTAGACTTTGTTAGAAATAGAATTTTGAAATGTCTTCCAAAATTTCTTACAAAACCTTTGCTAAAGTAGTGGGTATTGAAACCTAAATGAGGGGAAATATAAAAAATTGGAAATCCTTTTCATAGAAACTAAAAGGAGTTGCCTTTGAAAAAAAAATTTGAAAACCCGAAATATCAAAACATACAACGTGGGATTGACTTACTTGGGGCAGCCGGCCTTCATAGGCTTCTCCTCAAGCTCATACATCTCATGGATTAGTCTCTAAACATCACATTACACTTCATTTGCATCATACACTATGCATGCATATACCCATCGAAAGGTCAACCATGCATGATCATGTTTAGGACTAGTACCCAGTGTAAGTCAAGTCCCCTTTGGATAAAATCTCCTCTTCCATAATCCAAGGAAAGGATACTATGAAATGAAGGAAAGTTTATATTCTCAAGCGAACTTGAGAAGTAAAATCAAAAGGGGTGTTTTCTTCTTTACCATTATCCAAATAAATTTGGATTAATGCTAAAGAGGGGCATATGTAAATACCCTAAATAAATTTTGCAAAAACATGACTCAGCATAGTCTCGAAAAATAGTCAGTTTTGAAACTTGGCTTTAAATTAGAAATTTTTCCAAAACCCTTAAAACAGAGATTTTGAAGTTAAATATTTTCAAATAAAAGTTAAGGTAAAGCCCAGTCAAACAAGGATGAAGCCGAATCGTATCTCCAAAGAATCAACGAAGATCACGGCCACAACAAGTATCAAGCGGGACAAGGACCAAGAGAAGACCCTCTTATCTAAAGCTACAAATTGAGGTCAAGTTGGCCAATGATCGAGCCAAGTCAAGCAAGGTGGTGGGATAATCCATAGCATGGATTACACTTAGGCAAGTCAAGTCCTAGCCGGTTTTTGTAGCCAAGGCGCACATGGCTCGACCAAGGATGGATCGGGTGCACCATCACATGGATTGCACCAAAGTCTAAAACTAGCCCACATGAGCTCAAGGGAGACCACTCCCAGCTCCACACACCCCATGTGGCCAGCCAAGAGTTGGGTCAAGACTTGGGTTTCAAAAAGTCTCATTCAAGCTCAATCCAAGACTCACCAAAAAGCCTATAAAAAGGCACCTTGGAGGGCTCATTTCTAGCATCTAGCACTTGGAGGGACATTCTAAAACATGAGGAAAGAGAGAGAGAGAGCTTAGGAGAGAGGGGAGGTACTGCAACTAGAGAGAGACTAAGAGAAAAGAGAAAGTAAGAGAGAAGAAAAAGAAGAGGACGAGTTCCTTCTTCAAACCGTGCAACCATTAGAGGGTCGGTGATTGTAAGTATTCTTCTCCCTTTCGATTTTAATTCTCTTTTCTTCGTATTCAATTTGAGAAGGGGTTGTATTAATGAAGCTAGTCTCCCCCATGTTGTAATAAAGTAGGAGTGCTGCCATTTTATTTCGGTTATGCATATGCCTTTTACTTGTTCGCTTTGATGTCTCTTATACCTCTCTATATTCTATATACTCTCTATATCTCCTAATCTCCTCTATACTTAAGCTAATCTACATATTTATATTTATTTTCCTGTAATAGAGGTCAGGTACAAGTCCCATAACTATGTGTGTAGTGATCCAAATCACGTGATTTGGTTCATTAGAAATCTGACATTTATAGCTTTCCAGCAAAACTGAATTCACCAAAATTGGGGCTCTGAGCACTGAGATACAAAACCTTTCGTGAGTCTTTGTATTTCTATGACATACTAGTCCCGAGTGTCTAAGTAGAGACACTTCCCTGATTTAATTATGAATCATCATAGCACCCAAAAATAGAACAAAAAATATTTTTAGAATCTCCACATATGTGCTTGATCATTGTAAAATGTTTATGATTTTTGGAGATTCGAAAGTCATTAAAAAAATTAGGAGACAAGGTCTGAAAACAAAACCAATTTCTGTTTTTCAGAACTTAACAAAAAATTTCTTCAAAAACACCAAGTGCACAAATTTTGGTCTAATCTCTCGAATTTTTTTGAGTGGATTTGAAATCACACCTGCACATATGAAATCCTTAAAGTGCTTAGGCTGACCCTTAAGCATTGGTTCAAGAAGGCCTAAAGTGCATAATGGTCCTAGCCTCATCATGGTCGACACATCTCAACAAGATGCAAATCAAACTCTTTTTATAAAGAACCCCTCCTAGAATCACATATCGGGTTGAAATTTTTTGAATAAAAGCCTTATATTTAAAGAAAGCAAATTCGGGAAATACTCCATTTTCTAAAAAAAATTTAATGTTTTGAAGTCAAGGTGTGGGTAAATGTAGGATCTCTATGAATCGAGTGCCCATAGTGGGGTCAATCCTTAAAGATGACCCTAAAGAAGAGAGGGCATCTGCTATGGTGTTGTCCTCTCTATCTATGTGTGAGTATGCATGATTTGAAAGAATCAACCAACTAGGTGGCCAATTCATGGTATGGAATGAGTTTTTCATTTTTGACGTACCAAATTTTTGAAACTTGGTTTACAATAAGCATAGACTCTCCAAAGACTTCAACACATGATGCCCTAGATTTTTCAAAAATTTTAGGCCTTGTATGAGTGCCTCATATTCAGCCACATTATCTAAACAAGGAAAATTTAGTCGTAATGCCATTGGGATCTCTCCTTCTTAGGGGATAGGAGAATGATTTCCATGTCTGCCCCTAGTTGATTCTTTGCCCCATCAAAGTACATATTTCATACTTGATCTTCATTATAATAATTTGATAAAACATGGCTTTATAATTCGTTTGTCAAGATGCCTTCATCGGGCATTTCGTCAAGTATGGGGTATGTATCTTCTAGGGGTAACTCAGCTACATAATCGGCTAGGGCTTGTCCCTTAATAGAGTTTTGGTGATAGAATTTCATATCATACTCCATTAGTAGGAGCTGCCATTTACCTAGCCTACCTGTTAGGATAGGTTTTTCAAAAAAGTGCTTGATAGGGTCAAGTTTAGATACTATACAAATTTCATGATCTAGAAAATAATGTCTAAACTTTTTGGCAACCCAATGTAGTAAATAGCATACTCTCTAAGACTATCATCCTCATATTGAGCAAGTAAAGAACCCAATGCATTCATAAGAATGAAAATATAAAGCAATAAAGGTTTTTCTGGCTTTGGATGTTTTAAAATTTGAGGATTTACCAAATAAGTTTTCAATCTATCGAAAGCTTTTTGGCAATCAGAATCCCAATTAAATTTAACCCCTTTTCTCAAAAGCCTATTGAAAGGTTCACATCTTGTTACTAAGTTAGAAATGAATCTTCTAATCGCTTGGAGTCGACCTTAGAGGCTTCGTACTTGGGTTAAGTTGGAGGGTGGAGGCATGCTTATGATGGCTCGACACTTAGAGGGGTTAACCTCTATGCCCCTTTGGCTAACCATGAACCCTAAGAGTTTTCCTGATTCTACTCTAAAAACACATTTTTTAGGGTTTAGTTTAACTTTATAAAGCCTAAGTCTTTCGAAAACTTTTTGCAAAGATTCTGTGTATGCATCGGGTTTTGTATTTCACCAAAAGATCATCCACGTATACTTCCAAGAGCTCATAGATTTTATCATGGAAACTAGTAGTCATGACTCTTTGGTATGTGGCTGTAAACACCCCAAATAAATTTTGTAAAAACCTTACTCAGCATACTCTCACATTCAAAAATTAGCTAGTTTTGAAACCTGTCTTTAAATTGGAAATTTTCGCAAGACCCTTAAAACAGAGATTTTAAAGTTAAATATTTTCAAATAAAAGCTAAGGTAAAGCCCAGTCAAATAAGGATGAAGCTGAATTGTCTCTCCGAAGAATCTGCGTGGATCACGGCTACAACAAGCATCAAACGTTACTTCAATACATCTGGACCAGAGAAAAATCCAAGTCTTAGATCAGGGCATGACTCCATCAAAGACGAATCCAAGTGGATAGCCTCACCAACCGAACCTCTTTTGATTGACCAAGCCTAGACCCGACCTATCTTGGTTAACCATGATCCATGGGTTAACCTTGATCAAAATCCTCGGCTTGACTAAATCATCTTTGGTTTCCCTAATTAAGTAGCTTTGATCAAACTACATTGAGCTAGACCAAGTTGACTTGAATTACATCCACCAAAAATGCCTTGGCCGAACCTAACTCAATCACTAAGACCTAACTTAGTCCACCTTGGTTGATTGAACCTATTTGGCTCGAACCCACCTAGCCGAACCCATGGAGTGCAACAAACTTACCTTAGCTGGACTCCTCTTGCCCTAGGGGACCACATGAAGGCCACGTGAAGGAGGTTGGAGCTAGCCATGGAGCTTGGATCAGATTTGGGCCAAGAAGGAGCTCCCCTTGATCCGCCCATGGATGGTACTAGAGACCCCCCCTGGGCCTATAAATAGAGGCCAAGGGGGGCTCATTTCCAACATCTAGCACTTGGAGGGACCTTCCAAAACGTGAGGGAAGAGAGAGGGAGAGCTTAGGAGAGAGGGGAAGTGCTGCAAGTTAAAGAGAGAGAGAGAGAGAGAGAAAAGAAGAGAGAAGAGAGAAAAGAAAGGAAGAAGAAGAGGCGATTTCAATCAAGGGAGGGGCCGAATTCTCCATTTTGAATCCGGTTCTTGGGTTGCTAAGTGAGTATTTCTTTTCATTTTCCAATCTAAATTTCTCTCTTAGCATTCAATTCAAAGAAGGAGTTGTAATAATAGAGCTTTGTCTCCCCCCATGTTGTAATAGCAAGTAGATATGTTGTCAATTTCATTTCCTATGCACTCTACTTGTTTGTTTTCTTGATTCCACCTCTCTATACTCTATAAAACTCCTATAACTCTTAATCCTCTCTATGCTTAAGCTAATCTATATATTTACATTCATTTCCGTTCAGCAATTTACTTTGGGTTGCTAGCTTGCTCTGTTTATGCAATTTAAATTCGTGTGACTTGCATCACGTATGTTATGAAAACACTAAAAAATTATTTTCAACATCTCTGCATACGTATGTTGTTTTAATTTTCACTTCTTCATATCTCTTCGATTGATTTGAAATTTGGCACACCTCTTCTACACATACAAGTCCACATCTGATAAAATTTTCAAAAATTTTAGGGTCGTGCAACCCTGTAATAAAAGGTGTGTAAAATCAGAAAAATCTAGAATCATTTCTGTTAATCTGTATTTCCTACAATAGAGTCTGCGTAATAATCCCATAACTCTGTGTGTAGTAATCCAAATTGAGTGAAGTTTGATTCATTGAAAAGCTTACACCATAGCTTTCCAAAAAATGAAATTCACATAAATCGGAGCTCTAAGCACCAAGATAGAGAACTTTTTTGTGAGTTTTTGTATTTCTGTGACAGAGCAGTCCTAAGTGTTTGAGCAGAGATACTTACCTAATTTAATTTTGAACAATCATAACATCCAAAAATAGAACAAAAATATTTTTTGAATCTCACATATGTGCTAATCACTATAAAATTTTCCTAATTTTTGGTGATTTAGAAGTCATTGAAAAAAAATCAAGAAACAAAGTCTGAAAACATAATCAGTTTATGTTTTTCAGAACTTAACAAAAATTTTCTTCAAAAACACCAAGTGCACAAAATTTGGCCTAATCTCTCGAATTTTTTTTTTAGTGGATTTGAAATCACACCTCCACACATGAAATCCTCAAAGTGCTTAGGCTGACCCTTGAGCATCGGTCAAGAAGTCCTAAAGCGAAAAGATCTCACTTAGCCACAATCGCCCAAAGTTAGATTTTAAACTTTTGCTAGTTTTAGAAACTAGCTGGCACGCTCGTGCATAAAAAAAATAGATTTGAGAAGTTTATTTCAAGTCTCTCTATAGGCTTGGAGTGAAATTTTCACATCTACAGTGACACCGGCATTTTTCAAACTAAAAGGCATAACAGTGTAATAGTATGTACCCCAAGGTGTAGTGAAAGGAGTGTTAGCTTGATCTTTTGGTGCTAGCTTGATTTGGTTATAACCCGAGTAGCCATCCATGAAAGAAAATGTTTCATGATTTGGAGTGTTATCCACTATCAAATAAATATTTGGATGTGGAAAATTATCTTTTGGAGTGGCTTTGTTTAAATTTCTAAAATCAATGTAAATACAAATTTTTCCATTGGATTTTCTAACAACAATAATATTTGAAAGTCATTCCGAATAAACAATGAGTTTTATAAATCCGGCTTTTAAAATATCTTTCAAACCCTCTTTTACTTGGGAGTGAACATCGGGATGAATTTTTCTAAGCTTTTATTTCATAGATTTTATATTTGGTTCTAGACGTAGATGATGCTCTACAATCCTAGGGTCTAAACCAGGCATGTCTTCATAGGTCCATACAAACACATCTATGTATGATTTCAAAAATGCAATGAATGATTCCTTTTCATACTCATGCAAACAAATACCTATTTTGACACACTTTAGGTTAGACTCACTTCCTAAATTGACCTCTAGGAAATCCTCTCCTATGAAATTTGAAGGTTTTTCCAAGTCAAGGATTCTATGAAATTCGGGAAGCTCGGAGGCTTCATCATCCTCATAGAAGAGGGGATCTTCCTCCTTGCTTTGATCACTCTCAAGTGCTTTCATTTCTAGGAAAGTATTATGCATAAGAGAAGGTTTATACACAAGAGATAATTCGGGTTCAAGAATGAACATGAGTTTTGTCAAATTTTTGAGTTTGTACCCGGTTTTGAAAACCAAAATTTTTAGGATTTTCAAATTTTTCAAAATTTTTGGATTTTTCCAAACAAGTGCTAGAAAAAAGAATATAAAAGACTTTCTTTCTGAAATTTTTTAGGTTTTTCAAATGTTTTTGGGTTTTGAGAGTTTTCTACATTTTTTTTGTTTTTCCAAATATATATTTTTTTGGATGTTTTTTAAGTAAGGAGTCTTCTATTAAGCTTACAAAGAAAATACAATGAATTAGACTCCAAACAAGTAGTCTAGGCCATAGGTTTCGGTTTTACTTGGCTCTAGGGCACCCTTGACTCAATTGGTCTTAGGTGGTGGTTTAGGGGGTATGGATGGGTTGCACTCTAAGCTATGTCAACCCATGTTAGGAAGAGGTAGGATGAGTTTTCATCTTCCTTGGTTCTTGACTCCTAGGCCCTGATATGTTGTATACTCCATGTTCAATAACATATTCCAACGCTTTTTAAGTTTTGAAAATTTTTGATAAAATGATGGCCTTGGAATAATGTATCGTCCATGGCATGGTTATACACTCGAGTTTTGTTGGGTGTATCTAGGAGTGGTATGGCTTTAGGGGTGGAAGTGTTTGACTTCCCTAGGGTGCATGTGACCCTAGAGGGTTTCGGGTGGGATGATTTTGGTTCTCCTAAGATGTGAATGATGTTGAGAGGGATCCTAGGTGCAACCCAATGTACTCCTAGGGGTGGACGATGTGTGTTTATATGGATGCTAAGGGAGAGCATGTTTGATCCCTCGCAAAATTGAGAGGTATGGATTCCAAGAAAAACAATGGTCAGACCCTTGGTGGGTTTAGGGATGTTTGGAGAAGTCATGCCCATAGGCTTGGGTTTATGATACAAACCTAGGCTCAAAGAATTTTTTTGTGCATGGTAGGATTAGGTTATACCTAGGATGTCTATGCATGCCTCAGGAGTAACTATGTCTACCACGCTTTGATTTTTCTTTGAAATTCTTTTTCTTGGTACGGGACATTCGGCGCACCTTTAAAATCCACATTCTTAGGCATATTTGGTGGGGTTATGGGTGCATGAGTGTGATGCAAATGATTTACCAATCCTACACTGAAAAGGAGAAGATTGAGTAGAGAGTTTTGAGAAGAGTGAGTTTCAGGTATACTTTTTTCGAGCCTACCTACCGTTTCATGGTGAGAGCAAGCTTCCTTGTAAGCGTCCTGAGGTTGCTCTAACTCATGCATGGCTTCAAGCTCTCATTGCTTTGCAAGGTCATGGATTTCATCTTCCAAGCCTATGTGTGTGTAACACTCATTCTCCTTTGTGTTTTTTGAAATGTGTGAAGTGGTGCTCATGGGAATGGAATCCATCAAAGTGCATGATTTTGAAAAGTTTGAGGTGATTTGACTAAAGTGAACCTCATACCCCACTCCACTTGTGCACCTAGGGATGTGGACTTTTTCTTCATTTAACTTTCAGAATTTCAACTTCTTGATTTTCAAATGTTTTTGGATTTTAAAGATTTTCTAATTTTTTTTCTTTTTCGAAATGAAGAATTGTTTTGGTTTTTCTATGGACAAAGGGGTGTTAGCAAGGTTAGATGATTTGTGACCTCATATCCTTTATCAGATTTTGGGCTCGGTTTGGTTTTTCGAGTATGGGTTTCCTCCATATGTACCCGAGATAACTTTTCTTGAGAATGATGTACCTTGGCCTCTTGGCTTAGGGCCTCAATTTCCCTTTCAAGTTGTATCGCTCTCCTCCTCAAAGAGAATTCTTTCTTCTCAGATTTGAGCAGATTTTTTTGTGGTTTTCGAAAATTGATTTTGAAAGTTTGATGATGCCTTCCTTGACACATTTTCAAAGAATAATTCAAACTTAATATTATTGAATTGCTGATAATTGAACTCAAAATAAGGGATTTGAAAAAGAGAGAAGTTTAAGAATCATGATTTAAATTTGGAATTGGTTTTTGAAAAACAAGAATGGATCAAACAATTTTCAAAGAATCAAGTCCCACCGGGCGTGCAAAATCTATAAATGTGAAATTTTATTCCAAAGTTTATATAGAAACTTTAAATCAAATTCGTAAACTACATCGTGTGCACGAGCGTGTCAGCTAGTCTGCTTAAACTAGAAAAGATGATTTCTAACTTCTATAGCGATTGTAGGTAAGTGAATTTTTTTTATGTAAGCCTTCTTAAACCAATACTCAAGGGTCAGCCTACATGCTTTAAAGATTGTTTTACATTTTGTGTGTTTTTGTAAACACCCTAAATAAAAAAAAATCTGAAAATACTCCAAAATTCGAAAGCTGACTTGTTTTAAATCTTTTAGCTTTAAAATGAAAATTTTAAATCTTTAAAATAAAGATTTTAAAAGGTTTCAAATTGAAGTTAAAAGTATAATGCCTAGAATATTAGAGTAAAGCATGCAGAAAGTAGGTTGACAGGTAGGGCCCGCTTCGAGCCAGTGACGGTTTCGCGAAGGACAAGATGGAACTCAAGTAAAAGCATATCCTCATCCAAGATCGAATCAAAGTAGACGGCCTCATCAAACCCAACCCAATTCAACCAAGTGCTAGACATGATCGGCTTGAGTTAAACATAAAGCCTTACTTGAATCAAATAATTCGACCAATATCGAAAATTTTCTAGCCTTGTTCATCTTACATCCTTCAGTTAAATACCAAATCACATGCCTACCTAGCCTTAATTAAATAGAGGAATCAACAAAGGAAGCCACGACCACTTGAAGAAGCAAGGATCGGCCAAAGTGGACTTCGAGGCCTCAAGCACCTAATCGGTCATGGCTAGGTGCACTCAATCAAGACCACAACCAACCCACATGGGGTTGGTCCATGGCTGACCAAAAGGGAACCACTCCTCTCACTCATCCACGTAAACTTATTGAAGAAATGGATTGGATATGGGCCTTGGGCCACCCGCCCCAAAGAATGGCCTAGAAAGGCCCCCCTTGGCCTATAAATAGAGGCCAAGGGGGGGCGTGGTCTCCCATCTTGGAGTAATTGTGAAGAGTGTTGCACCTTGGCTGCTTGTGAGAGATTTGAGAGCTACTAGGGAAGGGTTTAGAGAGGGAAGAGAGTGTAGGATCTAGGTAAAGTGCTAGTGAGAGCTTGAGTGAGAAATCAAGAGGGAAAAGAGGGAAGAGAGGGAAGGTGAGGGCCGTGTACCACCTTTGGAGGCCAATCTTCTTGGGAATCCATGTAAGTGTGGCTCTAACTTGATTCATCCCCATCTATTCTTCATATTCAATTCAAAAGGGGTTGTATTAATGGAGCTTTGTCTCCCCCCATGATGTAATAGAAGTACATGTACTGAAATTTCCCTTTCCTTTGCTTATGCACTCTATTTATTTGTATTCTTGATTCTATCTCTCTATATGCGATAAACACTCTATATCTTCTAATCTTCTCTATTCTTAAGCTATTAGATATATTTCAATTCATTATTCTTCAGAAATTTAATTCGAGATATTGTGTTGTTGCACCTTAATTCGTGTGAGTTTGCACCACGTATGTTGTAAAAACCAAAAAATTTGATTTCAGCATTCCTGCATACATTGATTGCTTTATTTTTCATTGCCAAACCGCTAGTCCAATTACTCTAAAATTTTGCACACTATATCTACACACACAAGCCACATGTAATAAAATTTTCAAGAATTTTAGGGTCATGCAACCACGTATTAAAAGTTGTGTAAGATCAGGAAAATTTTGAAAAACTTTCTGTCAACTTTGTTTTTCTACAATAGAGTCTAGGTATTCATCCCGTAACTCTATCTGCAGTTGTCCAAAATCGGTGATTCTTGGTTCATTGGAACGTTTACATTCATAGCTTTCCAACAAGACCAAGTACACTAAATTTAGAGCTTTGAGCACCGAGATACAGACATATCCCAATCCCAAATTCAAAACCAAAGATTGTCCTAAAATCTCGACATTCCAGGCTCTGTCCTATATTCATGAATTTTTGAGGTATCTAAGGCACTCAAAACAATTCGGGAAACAAGTCTTCAAAACAGAACCAGCTTTTGTTTTTCAGAACTTGTTGTCTTAAACTTGAAAACCTAGTGCACTAGTCTATTCTTGTCAACACCTTATTTTCACGTGAATTTGAAACACCACCTACACATTTGGAATCTTTAAAGCGCTTAGGCTGATCCTTGAGCATCGGTTCAAGAAGGTCTAAAGTAAAAAGATCCTGCTTAGCCACAATCGCCAAGTCAAATTCACAATTTTGTTAATTTCTGAAAAATAGCTGGCACGCTCGTGCAACTAAGTAGTGTTGAAAAGTTTTCTTCAAGTTTCTACATAGGCTTGGAGCGAAATTTTCACATCTACAGAATTGGCATGCTCGGTGGGACTCGAGTCTCTTAGGATTTCAAACCTAGGTGATTTTTAAAACTCTAATTTTTTAAAACTTTGGTGTTAATCCATTTTTTGTGCACATGTCAATTTTTTTCAAAAACAATGTCAAGTTCAAATGATTCCTTTGAAAACAAGCCAAGAAAAGCCTCATCACATTTCTCTAATTAGTTTTCCAAAAGCTCAAGGAAATCCTCTAAAATCCGAGATGAAGAGCTTGCCTCCCTAAGGGAAATAATGAGGAAAATAGAGAAAAAAATCGATGCCCTAAGCCAAAAGGCCAAGACACATCGATCCCATGAAAATTCATCTCGGGTACATAGAGAGAAAAACCATACCCGGAAAACCAAATTGAGCCCACAATCCGATGAAAGAAATGAGGCTACAAATGCAGCAAGTGTTGAGATTAAGGCATCTAACCTTGTCAATCATCCAAGCACCCCATTTTCCATCGAAAAACCAAAAAAAAATTTTACATTTGGAAAGATCAAAAAAATTTAGAAAATCTTCTAAAATAAAAAAAGATTTGAAAAATAAAAATTTGAAGTTTCGAAAATTGAAAGTGAAGTCCATGTTTCTAGGCACATAAGCGGAGTGGGGCATGAGGATCACTTCACTCAAGTCACTCCAAATTTTCTACAAATATTCGCTCCGATGGGTTCCAATCCCATGAGCACCACTTCACATGCTTCACAAGAGAATGAGTATTGCACATACGTAGGCTTGGAGGATAAAATCCAAGACCTCGCAAAGCAATGGGAGCTCCAAGCCATGCATGAGCTAGAGCAACCTCAGGACGCCTGAAATGATGCTTGCTCTCACCATGAAAAGATAGACAAGCTTGAAAAAGGTATGTCCAAAACTCATTCCCCCACAAACTCCCTACTCGATCCTCCCCTTCTTAGTGTAGGATCGGTAAATCATTCATTGGATGCATCGAATCACACTCATGCACCCACAAACCCACTCAATGATGCCAAGGATGTGGATTTTCACGGTGCGTCGAATGTCCCGCACCAAGAAAATTAATTTCAAAAAGAAAAACAAGATCAAAATAAAGTTCAAAATTTGATAGACATGGCCATTCCTAAGGCATGCATCGACATCCTAGGTACACCTAACCCTACCATGTATAAACAAGTCTCCTTGAGCCTAGGTTTGCATCATAAACCCAAGCCTCTGGCCATGATTTCTTTAAACCATTACAAACCAACCAAGGGATTGATCAGGCTTTTCCTTGGAATCCATACCTCTCCAAATTGCAAGGGATCAAACATGTTTTCCCTCTACACCCAAATAAACACAAGTCATCCACCCCTAGGGGCACAATGGGTTGCACCTAGGATCAATCCCAAGCCATCTAGGGTCACATATACCCTAGAGGCACCCAAGTCAAAGCCCAAACCATCCCCAATTTCCTAATATATAAAACCATCTTTCCCTAGGGTCATATGCATCCTAGGGAAGCCTAAACTATCTTCAGCCCATGTCTCCAAAACCTCATCCAAACCAAGTCATGTATACATCCATGATATGGACAACACCCTATTCCAAGGTCATCCACTTTACAAAAAAAATTTAAAACTCAAGAAGCCTTAGAATATGATGTTGAACATGGGATATGCACCCTACAAAGGTTTAGGAGCCCAAAGCCAAGGTAGGTTAGAGCCCATCTTTCCACTACCTAACCCAGATCAACATGGATTGGGATACATCCTATCCATACCCTCTGAGCTACCACCTAAGACCAATTGGGTCAAGAGTGCCCTAGAACCCACTAACACCGAAACCTATGGCTTAGACCTCTTTTTTATAGTCTAATTCATGGTGTTTTCTTTGTAGGTTTAATGGAAGATCCCTCTTTAGAAAAAAAATTCAAAAAAATTATATATTTGAAAAAAACAAAAAAAATTGGAAAACTTTCAAAATCCAAAAACATTTGAAAAACTTGAAAATTTCAAAAAGAAAGTTGTTTATTTTCATTCTCCTAGCTTTTGTTTGGAAAAAGCCAAAAAAATTGAAAAATCCTAAAAAAAAAGTCTTGTATATTCGTCCTCTTAGCATTTGCTTTAAAAAAGACAAAAAAATTGAAAATTTTGAAAATTTCAAAAATATTGTTTATTTACAAACCCCATTTTCGAGTGCTTCCAAGCTTATATATATTTCCAAACCAAAATTATCCAAGCTTGTCATTCACAATAATACTCTCTTGCCTAACACTTCCTTAGAAATTAAAGTACTTCAGAATGACCAAAGTAAAGAGGAAGATCCCCTCATCCATGAGGAAGATCAAGCCTCTGAGCTTCTCGAATTTCATAGAATCCTTAACTTCGAAAAACCTTCCAATTCCATAGGAGGGGATTTTGTAGAAATCAACTTAGGGAGTGAGTCTAACCCAAAATATGTCAAAACAGGTGCATGTTTGCATGAGCATGAAAAAACATCATTCATTGTATTTTTGAATTCATATGTGGATGTATTTGCATGTCGGGTCTAAACCCTAAGATCGTAGAACATCATCTACCCTTAGAACCCAATGCGAAACCCGTTAAGCAAAAGCTTAGAAAAATCCATCCCAATGTTCACTCCCAAGTGAAAGAGGATTTAAAAGATCTTTTAAAAGCCAGATTTATAAAACCCATTGCTTATGCGGAATGGCTTTCAAAGATTGTTGTGGTTCGAAAATCCAATGGGAAAATTCGAATTTGCATTGATTTTAGAAATTTGAACAAAGCCACTCCAAAAGATAATTTTCCTCTTCCAAACATTGATTTGATAGTGGATAGCACTACAAATCATGAAATGTTTTCTTTCATGAATGGCTATTCGGGTTATAATCAAATCAAGTTGGCACCAAAAGATTAGGCAAAAACCGCTTTTACTACACCTTGGGGCACATAATGTTACATGATTATGCCATTTGGTTTGAAACATGCCGATGCCACATACCAAAGAGCCATGACTACTATTTTTCATGATCAAATCCATGAGCTCTTGGAAGTATATGTGGATGATCTTTTGGTAAAATCAAAAACCCGATGCACACACATACAATCTTTGCAAAAAGTTTTTGAAAGACTTAGGCTTTATAAAGTGAAGCTAAACCCTCACAAATGTGTTTTTAGAGTGGAATCGAGAAAACTCTTAGGGTTTATGGTAAGCCAAAGGGGCATATAAGTCGACCCCTCTAAGTGTCGAGCCATCATAGACATGCCTCCACCCTCCAACTTGACCCAAATCTGAAGCCTCCAAGGTCGACTCCAAGCAATTAGGAGATTTATCTCCAATTTAGCAACAAGATGCAAACCTTTCAATAGGCTTTTGAGAAAAGGGGTTAAATTTGAATGAGATGCCGATTTCCAAAAGGCTTTTGAAAGATTGAAAACTTATTTGGTAAATCCTCCGATTTTAAAACCTCCAAAGCAAGGAAAACCTTTATTGCTTTATATTTTCATTCATACGAATGCATTGGGTGCTTTACTTGCTCAATATGAGGATGATAGTCTTAAGGAGTATGCTATTTACTACATTTCGAAAACTCTATTGCCATATGAAAGAAATTATCAAGCCATAGAGAAAACGTGCTTGGTCGTGGTATGAGCTTGCCAAAAGTTTAGACATTATTTCCTAGATCATGAAATTTGGATAGTGTCTAAGCTTGATCCAATCAAGTACTTGTTTGAAAAACCTATCCTAACTGGTAGGCTAGATAAATGGCAGCTCCTCTTAATGGAGTATGATTTAAAGTTTCATCATCAAAACCCCATTAAGGGACAAAGCCCTAGCCGATCATGTCGCTGAATTGCCTCTTGAAGATACATATCCCATACTTGATGAAATGCCCGATGAAGGCATCTTTGCAAATGAATTTCAAAACCATATTTTAGCAAATTGTTTTAATGAAGATCAAATATGGAGAATGTATTTTGATGGAGCAAAGAATCAACAAGGGGCAGGTATGGGAATCATCTTCATATCTCTCGAGAAAAGAGAAATCCCAATTGTCATTCGACTAGACTTTTCATGCTCAAATAATATGGTTGAATATGAAGCACTCATATAAGGCCTAAAAATTTTGAAAAATCTAGGGGCATCATGTATTGAAGTCTTTGGAGATTCTAAGCTTGTTATAAACCAAGTCTTGAAAATTTGGCAAGTCAAAAATGAAAAACTCATTCCATACCATGAATTGGTCACTTAATTGATCGATTCCTTCAAATCATGCTCTCTCACTCACATGGGTAGAGAGGACAACACCATAGTCGATGCCCTCTCATCCCTAGGTTCATCTCTAAGGGTCTATCCCACCATGGCAACTCGATTCTCAGAAATTTGGCACTCACCCACTCCATCCACCCACGTTTTGGAGATTTACCAAAATGACCAAAATTCAATTGAAAAACCTTGGTTTCAAGACATTAAAAACTTTTTAGAAAATTGAGGATTTCCTGAATTTGTTTCTTCCAAGGGTAAAGCTTTTATTCAAAAAATTTTAACCCGATATGTGATTTTGGGAGGGATTCTTTACAAAAAGAGTTTTGCCGATATCTTGTTGAGATGTGTAAACCTTGATGAGGCTAGAACTATAATACATGAGTTCCACGATGGAGAATGTGGAGGCCATGTCAATGCAAATATGATGGCCACGAAGATACTTAAGGCCAGTTATTTTTGGTCCACCCTTAAGCAAGATTGTCATGATCATGTTAGGAAATGTCATCAATGTCAAGTGCATGGACATGCCATTCATATCCCATCGTCCAATTTACATTTCATTGTGAGTCAATGGCCCTTTACCATGTGGGCATTTAACATCATAGGACCCATCTCTCCAATTACATCCAATGGACATAGGTTCATCTTAGCAACCACCGAATATTTTTCTAAGCTACCTCCTTGGCTAATGTCCAAGGATAACATGTAGTGGCATTCATTAAGAAAAATATCTTGACTCGATTTGGAGTTCCAAGAGACCTATGGCATAACTCAACACTTCTCATCGCCCTACTACCCTCAAGGCAACGGCCAAGCCAAAGCCACAAACAAGACTCTCATAAGCATCAATGAGAAAACTTTAGAGAAGGGTAGAACATGGCATGAGAAGCTTGATGAAGCCTTATGGCCTTATAGAACTTCCATCCGAATACCCACAAATGTCACACCATTTGAGTTGGTCTATGATACAAATGTCATACTTCTCATTCATACCAAATTACATTAATTTAATACATCACTTGCACTCAACCTCCCCATAGAGACTTTACAACATGCTAGAATGGTTGAGCTTGATAAGAGGCTCCTTGCTATAGATCATGCACATGCATACCGGCAAAGGATAGCCCGATATTATGAAAAGCATATGAAGGCTCGCCACTCCAAAGTGGGAGACCATGTATTGAAAATCATCTACCTTCGTGGCCCACATCCACTTGGAAAGTGGCGGCCCAAGTGGGATGGTCCCTATATTGTAAGGGGAACAACCACCAACAATGCATATTGGTTGATTGGTGTTGAGGGTAAAAATTTAGTAGACCCTATAAATGTCCAATATTTGAAAAAATATCATGTCTAGGGTCTATGTTAAATTCTTTTGAAAAGATTTTTAAAATGGATCTCCTTTGAACTTCTTGAAAGAATGATCAAGATTGATTATATGGCCCTAAATGAGGAAATTGATGCTTCATGAAAAGTAGAGTTTTCAAAAATCATTTGGTAACATTTCCAAAATCTTTGGCTTACAAAATGAAGTATGGTTCAATATAGCAAAATATTTTCAAGTGGTAGATGCTATTAGGAAATGGGATGATCTTGGTTAAATCGAGTAGCCAAAGGGATAAGTTTTCTCGCATTTTACTTCTCTTCTAAAAGGAAAATTGGCAAAATCAAAAGGAAAAGAGAATACAAAAACTCCTCCAAAAGAGGTCTTCCTTTCAAATAGAAACAAGAATACAAAAATTCCTCTAAAAGATGTCTTCTCCTTGAATGAAAAAGAAAAAAAGAAAGAGGGAATACAAAAAAATCCTCCAAAAAGAAAAAAAGGAGGCCCTCCATGTTGATAGAAAAACCAAAGCTCAAAAAGAGTAATTTTCTATCTCTTTGCCTTAAACCATGGGACGCTTCAGAAGGGACCGTGGTAATTCTTTCCCAAATCCCTATAACTTATCCCAATATTGAAAGGTTTATCCATGAAAATCCTAAAGTAGGAATATAATCTATTTATTTGGATTTCATTTTGTTTGAGAATTAGACTTTGTTGTGTGGGAAATAGAATTTTGAAATGTTTTCCAAAATTTCCTACAAAACTCTGCCAAGTAGTGGGTATTGAAACCCAAGTGAGGGGAAATATGAAAAATCGAAAGTCCTTTTGATTGAATCTAAAAGGAGTTCCCTTTTGAAAATGAATTTTAAAAACCTAAAATGTCAAACGACATAGGATTGTCTTACTTAGGTCAGCCGGCCTTCATAGGCTTCTCCTCAAGCTCATCCATCTCCTAAATAAGTCTCTAAAACTCCATACTTCATTTGTATCACAATCATTCATGATCATGTTTGGGTCTAGCATTCAATACAGGTCAAGTCCCCTTTGGCTAAAAATCTCCTCCTTTGTGATCCAAGGAAAAGGATTTTATGAAATGAAGGATGATTTATATTCTCAAGATAATTTGGCAAGTAAATAAAAAAGAGTATTTTATTCTTTGCCATTATCCAAATGAATTTGGATTAATGCCAAAGAGGGGCATCTGTAAACACCCTACATTAAAAAAATTCTAAAAATACTCCAAAATTCAAAAGCTGACTTGTTTTAAATCTTTTAGCTTTAAAATAAAGATTTTAAAAGGTTTCAAATTAAAGTTAAAAGTATAAAGCCCAGAAGATTGGAGTAAAGCAGGTAGAAAGTAGGTTGACAGGTAGGGCCTGCTTCGAGCTAGGGACGGTTTCGAAAAGAAAAAGACGGAAATAAAGAGAGGAGATCAAGTCAAAGCATATCCTCATCCAAGATCGAATCAAAGTGGACAGCCTCATCAAACCCAACCCAATTCAACCAATTGCTAGACATGATCGGCTTGAGTTAAACATAAAGCCTTACTTGAATCAAATAGTTCGACCAATATCGAAAATTTTCTAGCCTTGTTCATCTTACATCCTTCAGTTAAATACCAAATCACATGCCTACCTAGCCTTAATTAAATAGAGAAATCAACAAGGGAAGCCACGACCACTTGAAGAAGCAAGGATCGGCCAAAGTGGACTTGGAGGCCTCAAGCACCTAATCGGTCATGGCTAGGTGCACTCAATCAAGACCACAACCAACCCACATGGGGTTGGTCCATGGCTGACCAAAAGGGAACCACTCCTCTCACTCATCCACGTAAACTTGTTGAATAAATGGATTGGATATGGGCCTTAGGCCACCCGCCCCAACAAATGGCCTAGAAAGGCCCCCCTTGGCCTATAAATAGAGGCCAAGGGGGGGCGTGTTCTCCCATCTTGGAATAATTGTGAAGAGTGTTGTACCTTAGGCTGCTTGTGAGAGATTGAGGGTTGTTAGGGAAGGGTTTAAAGAAGGAAGAGAGTGTAGAATCTAGGCAAAGTGCTAGTGAGAGCTTGAGTGAGAAATCAAGAGGGAAAAGAGGGAAGAGAGGGAAGGTGAGGGCCGTGCACCACCTTTGGAGGCCAATCTTCTTGGGAATCCATGTAAGTGTGTCTCTAACTTGATTCATCCCCATCTATTCTTCATATTCAATTCAAAAGGGGTTGTATTAATGGAGCTTTGTCTCCCCCTATGATGTAATAGAAGTAGATGTACTGAAATTTTCCTTTTCTTTGCTTATGCACTCTATTTGTTTGTATTCTTGATTCTACCTCTCTATATGCGATAAACACTCTATATCTTCTAATCTCTTCTATTATTAAGCTATTAGATATATTTCAATTAATTTTTCTTCAGCAATTTAATTCGAGATGTTGTGTTGTTGTACCTTAATTTGTATGAGTTTACATCACGTATGTTGTAAAAACCAAAACATCTGATTTCAGCATTCTTCCATATGTTGATTATTTTATTTTTTATTGTCAAACCGTTGGTCCAATTACTCTAAAATTTTGCACATTATAGCTACACACACAAGCCACTTGTAATAAAATTTTCAAGAATTTTAGGGTCATGCAACCACGTATTAAAAGTTGTGTAAGATCTGGAAAATTTCTAAAAACTTTTTGTCAACTCTGTTTTCCTCCAATAGTGTGTGGGTATTCATCTCATAACTCTATCTACAGTTGTCCAAAATCGATGATTCTTGATTCATTGGAACGCTGACATTCATAGCTTTATAACAATACTAAGTACACTAAATTTGGGGCTTTGAGTACCAAGATATAGACTTATCTTTAGGTATTTGTATTTCTGTAATAGAACAGTTTCGGGTGTTTGAGCAGAGGCACTTTGCCGAATTAATTCTGTGTCATCCCAATCCCAAATTCAAAACCAAAGAGTGTCTTAGAATCTCCACATTCCAGGCTCTTTCTTATATTCATGAATTTTAGAGGTCTTTGAGCCACTCAAAACAATTCAGGAAACAAGTCCTAAAAATAGAACCAGTTTCTGTTTTTCAGAACTTGTTGTCTTAAACTTGAAAACCTAGTGCACTAGTTTATTCTTGTCAACACCTTATTTTTACGTGAATTTGAAACATCACCTACACATTTGGAATCCCTAAAGTGCTTAGGCTAACACTTGAGTATCGGTTCAAGAAGGTCTAAAGCGAAAAGATCCCGCTTAGCCATAATCGTCAAGTCAGATTCACAATTTTGCTAGTTTTTAGAAATTATCTAGCACGCTTGTGCAACTAAGTAGTGTTGAAAAGTTTTCTTCAAGTCCCTATATAGGCTTGGGGCAAAATTTTCACATCTATAGTTTTCAAAATCCAATTTCAATTCCTAAAAACTTATAAAATCGTGAACTTATCTCTTTGAATGAAAGTTTTTAAAAATCCTAAGAAACAAAAATTGGTTCTGTTTTCATAGACTCGTTTTTAGATTTTTTTTATAGCTTTTAAATATCAAAAAATCTTGACAATTTTATAGCAAATAGAGATTGATACGAAAATCAATGAACTATTTTTATTCTGATTTTGAGTGATGTGGATTTATACAATTCAAAAAAGATTTGTGATAAAAATATAGAGATTTAGAAAAATGATTGTATCTTGGTGTACAGGCCTCCGATTTCTATGAACTAGGTCTTCCTACAAAGCTGTGAATCTCAACTTTTTAATGGAACCATTTTCAACTAAAGTGGTTCACTACAGACAAAGTTATGAGATTATAACCAAACCTCCATTGCAGAAAGTATAGGTTTTATAGACTTTATTCTGATTTTATCCGGTATTCTCCAATTTTATTTATGAGGTTGTATGATCCTAAAATTCTTGAAATTTTAATTAACAATGAGTCTATGTGTATAGACCAGGTGCAATATTTTGGAACATTCGAAACTAGAAGTAAGGAATTAAAAATCATACATCAAACATATGCAAAGTACAAAAAACATATTTTTAGTTTTACAACATAAGTGAATGTATTTCGTCTTAACTAAAAGACAATCTACAGAAATTAAAATGTAAATAACTGAAGGAAATGAAAGAAATTATGATTATATCTTAAGCATAGAGGGGATTAGGAAATATAAGATCTTACAATATATATTGGGATAGGAGGAACTAAAAATCAAATACATAGCACGCATCCATGAATATAAAGAAAATTGGACAGCATAACCCTTAACTATTACATCAAAAATAGAGTCATTTGCTCCTTAATTACAACCCCATTGAATTTAATGAAAGTGGAGAAGAGAGAAATTTGAAAAAGAAAGAAGAATTGACCTTAAACGTGAACGATTTTGGAGGAACCGGTGGTTTGGTGTAGGCGGCTTGAGGCAACACCTCCACTCTCCTCCTTCTCCTTCCTCTCTTTCTCTCCCTCTCTTGCTGCAAGATTTTCTCTCTTTTTCAATCTTTCTTCAATGCTTAAAACCAGCCCCCAAGACCCCCTTTTATAAATTTCAAGGGGGCCTCTAGGGCCTTCCACAATTTTGGATCTTGAGCCAATGTTCCATCTCATTTTGATCCAAGGATCGGTTCATTGTTGTACATGGGTGCATGTGGGCTGGGGAGTGGTCCCCTCTTGATCAATGTAGGCTTGGTGCAGCCCACATGGACCGGCCTCTACCTTGGGCATGGCTAGGTGAAGTCACCTTAGCCCGCCTTTATGCTTGGCTCGGTCTTGATGGCCTTGCTTGATGACTTGAGCTTTGATCTTGCCTTTTTACTTGCCTTAGCTAGTTCCAAGTTTTGATTTTGAATTGGCTCAAAGGCATTTCCTTGGTTTTGACTCACCTTGATTGAATCCAAGTCTTGATCGAGCCACCCGCCTAGGTGCGGTCTTCACTTGATTCATAACCTAGCCTGCTTTCATGGCTTGGTTCAAGGGGGTGGTTCTCACTTGGTGTAGCATCTTGGCTAGTTGTGGTCCATCTTTGCATGGTATAGATCTTCATTAATTCGTCCTTGGCTAGCTTGTCTTGATTTGAAGCTAAATATTTTGTTGGATCACTTCCACCAAACCATGTGCCTTAGCTATGGCTTTGCTTTGATGCCTTCCTTGACCCTTTGGCTTGAACTTAAGGCTTAAATGAACTCTAACCTTGACTTGAACTAGCTCAATCTTGTAGGTCTTATGATCATCACCTTCCTTAGGATGGACCATCTTGAGTGTTGGATTGGATCAAGCTTAGCTTTGGATGAGCCCTGTTTGGCTTGGAGACTTGATTTGGGGCTTAATATTTGATCATGCCTTGTCCTATTCCTTTCTTCGAGTTAGGTTGACATTTTGACTTATTTGAAGTGGGTCGAGCCTTGGTTGGCTAGACCGAGTCTGGCCCTAAGTCACCTTCTTGCTTTGGATGTGCTTGCCTTTGTGGATTCATCTTTATCTCCTCCTGGAAATTTTGTCTCTTATTGATTTAGGTCTTGCTCTATCTTTGGGCAAATTAGCATCTTTTATATTTTAATTCCAAAACTTGATTCTGTAATTTTGGGGTTCAAAACATTTTTATTTCAAAATGATGTTTTGAAATTTTATGAAATCCGTAGAATATGTTCAAATCATGGATTTTAAAGTATGCCCCAATTTATTTTGAAAAACAATTTTAGGGTGTTTATAAGGATGAGTTAAAAAGTATTGTTAACTTCATGAATCTTAGCTAGCTTTTTTTAATCTTCATTATTAGATGTATAGGGCCTTTCTACCTCCAAATCAAGCTTCCTATAAAAGGGATCAATTGTTGACAATTGTATTAACTCATCACTTATAAGAAGTATGTTGAATTGTGAGCACACAACAACCCATACAATTGCCACAATATATATGGATATGTCATTGATCAACATCGACTTTCACCTCTTTCACAATCAAATCAAAGTGCTTCTATGACATGCTTCTCTTCAAATTTCTGATCTATCTCTTATGTATAATAAAAGTAATACATGTGGCTAGTTTGAGATTCCTCAAATAGCTTTTTTAGTTCTATAATTTAGAGTCGAGTTTCTATCGTATCAAACTACTTGGTAGAGTTGCCGACAACCCCTGCAGCCTTATATGCACACTCTTGACCTTGTAGACCAATATATTATAAGCATTAAAGATTGAAAATAAATTATTTAGACATATATATGTTAACAAACAACTTTACATACCTAGTAGTCCTATGAATGCAACAATACATTATTATATATATCCATAGTGAGATTATTCTCTCCTTATATAGGCCTAACAACTATTCCTTTACATGAAAAAATATGGCAAGGAAATTTTTCACTTCACGTACACCTCCAATATACATACTCTCATCCACTCACTCAGCAACCTTCTCTCAACTCCCACTAAATATGGTAGTCATTTCTATTCCTCATCAATCGAATAATAAATTATTTGATGTTTTTTGCAATATAGCATCTACATAAGAAATGTCAACCTTTGGGAATAAGATCTTAATTGTACTTGTTAATGCAAGATCATGATCACAATAAATTACATTAGAGAATTTGTTTAAGATATATAACTCCTTGATACACTTCAACAACAAATATAATTATCCTCTTTGTAAGTACCTATGAAACTAAACACCCACAAAAATATTTTCATTGGTTGACATAAAACCCACAACCTCAAGGAAACACCTGAAAGTATAGGTCTTAGTCAAATTCAACTAGGTTCAGGTTGGTGAGGCTATCCATTTGACTTGATGAAGATGTGCCTTAACTTGGTTTGATTCACTTCCTTGCTCCATGGCTTGACTTTCGCGGACTTGATCTCAGCTTGAAGCGGGCTTTGCTCAACCGTCGCTCCGATCTTCGCTTGATATATTTATATCCTCTAGGCCTTATCCCTTCAATTTTAATTTGAACATCTTTATCTTTGAAATCTTTATTTTAAAGATTTAAAATTTTCACTTTAAAGCAGAAGTTTTAAAACAATCTAATTTTCGAAATTGAGAGTATTTTTATAAAATTCATTTAGGGTGTTTACACCAAGGCACAAATCAAGTCAAAGACGGAGATCAAATAAAGTCAAGACCTCACCAAGCATGGTACAAAGCTGCATCAAGTTGAACTTGGCCAAGCCTCACCCAAGTGCATCCAAACGGACCCATATCAAGTCCAACCAAACTCCAACCATCTTGGCTAAATCATGACCCATTGGCTAATCTAGGCCTAACCTACCTTGGCTGAACACGGCTTGATAAAACCTTCTTTGGCCTTACCTAATTAAAGGACTTTGATCAAACTACATCCCTCACCTTCCCTTTCTTTTCTCTCTTTTTCTCACTCTCTCTAACTATTGCAGCCCTTGGCTACCTTTCTACACTCCTTCTCTCCACTCTCCACTCTTCTCTAGAGGAAGCTCACGAAATTCCTAGCCCAAGGTGTAGGTCACCCACTCTCCAATGCTCTAAACCTCCAAGATGCCAAAGTCGTGCCCCCTTGGCCTCTATTTATAGGCTAAAGGGGACCTCTTCTAGGTCCTTCCTTGGGGTGGGTACTCCATGGCCCAAATCCAGCCCTAAGGTCTAATCTTCACGTGGCCTTGTGGTCCCCTTTAGTCAAAGCTGGACCAACCCCATGTGGGTTGGTTCTTGGCTTAAGTCAAGTGTACCTAGGCATGACCGGTTGAGCCTAGGTGCCTCCAAATGCAACCAGCTGTCTCCAATGTGGTGTTGCTTCCCTTGTGGCTCGTCCCATTTGATCAAAGGTAGATAATGGGGTTTCAATTGTAGTTTAGCCAAAGAATTTAGGGTGGACATGGCTAAGTCCAATTTGGTCGAGTTAAGGTCATTTGATTAGAGCTAGGCCATGAGTCATGGTTAGCCAATCTACAATTTCTTTGACTTCCTTGAATACAAATTAAAGGATCATTAAAGGATAATTTAATAAATTAAGTACAATAAACCCAATATAATGAATATTTACAAGATGATAAGCATACTTAAGCACATATAATATATATATATATACTTATTTAGACATATATAAACTCTAAATAAATATATATTTATACATATAAACACCACCCCCTCCCCACACACACACACACACACACACACACACATATATATATATATATATATATATATATATATATATATATATATATATATATATATATATATATATATATATATGTGAACGTGTGTTGAAAGTGTAAGTTATAGAAAGTGATGCTTCTTGGTCGCACCACTCTTAACGGAATGACTCATTTGAACTGTACAGGGCATTGACATCACGGTGCTCCGTATCTTGCAACATATCATAGGTGTGTCAAACGTATTAAACAAAGCACACATTCTTTGGGATTCTTTTCTGACTGTAACCCACATTGTATGAATCGTCCGCCTACAAATGCTTCTCAAACCTAATTTTTCCTTTGATTTCTAGTGCATTTTACTACAAATATATCACTAAAGTGCTTGTCGTTGATGAATATGAGGTTGCATGGAGATTGAGCAGTCAGAAAAATAGATAAAAAGGATTTAAAATAGGGTGAAAGCAGTAAACCGAAGGTTGGGCAAATAGATCGTTGATCGAAGGTTGGGCACAAGCAGTAAACCGAAGTAGAAGAGAAAATCACTGATGGTATCATGGATCTAATGGCGGTACAATCAACATGAGGGTGCATGGGGAGAGAAAGAAAATGCAAGTGGATACTTTCAATATTTTTGAAGTATTTTTGAAAGAAGAACCTGTGCTTAATGAAATAGGGGTGCATTGCCACACCCTCACCTTTTCAGAGCTTTGTCACCTTCTCTTATAGAAGAAAGAAGAACAAGGAAATGAGGAGGTTTGAGCAATTGATTCAATGAGGCATATATATTTTTTAAAGGTATGTAGATGCATTAGGTCGTATTTTGTTTCTTTTTATTTAATATTATATTAGCAAGAGTAGGGATGGAGACTCTCGTCCTATCTAGATTGATGAAGAAAAGCCACACAACCAAGTCTCTCTAAATGAAGAGATAAGGCTTTACCATATTTTCACCCCCAAAGAAGAATATGAAAAAGAATAATATCGAGTAGGGACTTACAATATCTATTCCTTTTATTGAATTAACTACCCAACATCTTGGTTCTTTTGGAGAGTTGGGTTGGTTCTTAGATTAGATTCAGTTGGTTTTCTTTCTCCATAGTGAATGTTTCAAAAAGTAGATCGCTCCGAATTGTTGGAGATGCTGCTGAATTGTACGGTGGGGTCTGGAAGGGACACAGTTGAGAGATGGTGTTAGGGGTATTTCGGAAAAAGACGTATGTTTTACTGGATGTGTCAATATGTTTCAGTTAACCACAAACAAGCCGAAGTGCGAAGTACGAACTATTAACCCCCTCACCATCACAAGCAAACCATAGCTTCGTTCAAGATTTTCTCAGTGGCTACCATAATGTTGTAAGCTTTCCATCTGCTTCCAGTCTCATAACAATCCCTCATTCTCATGGATTGCTACTGGCTCTGGGTTTCGCACTCATTGCCGAACTATGCTCATTTCCTCCCATCATTGCCTTCTTCTCTTGGACAACTGCACCACATTGGTCCAGCTAAGGCAAGCCCACGCCCAGCTCGTCACTCTCGGCCTTTCCCGCCACGCCTTTGCGACTGGCCGCCTGGTCGCGCGCTGCGCGCTCTCCGGCTTGCCCGGCGGCCTCCACTACGCGGTCTCTGTGTTCAACGATTGCAAGCAGCGCAATCCGTTCGTGTGGAACGTCTTGATCCGGGCACACGTTGGGGTAAGCTCTCACGGTGGCGCTCTTTCTCTCTTCAATTTGATGCGTCGGCACCGCGTTCGGCCTGACCACCATACTTTTCCATTTGTCATTCGCGCGTGCAGCTCGGAATCTATGATTGGTACTGGAATGGCGTTGCAGGGATGTGTAATTTCTCTTGGGTTTGCTTCTGATTTATTCGTGGGGAATGCGCTTGTTGGTATGTATGGAATTGTGGGGGACCTGCAAGCTGCACGACAAGTGTTTGATGAAATGCCTGAACGAGATTTGCCGCTTTGGAACATCATGATTCGGGCTTATGTGGGTCTAGGATTGTTGAGATCAGCAAGAAAGTTGCTTGATGAAATGCCACAGAGAAACGTGGTCTCTTGGAGTTGTATGATTGATGGGTATGTTCGCCATGGATGTTACAGGGAAGCGTTGGGGTTGTTCCGTGAGATGCAAACCTCGGAAGAGGTGAAACCAAATGAGTTTACTTTGTCTAGCATTCTCTCTGCTTGTGGACGACTTGGTGCACGGGGGTATGGTCGATGGATTCATGCCTATATTGGCAAATGCGGTATGAGGATTGATGTCATAGTGGGGACTGCACTTATTGATATGTATGTGAAATGTGGAAGCATCGACAGAGCTGAGAGCGTGTTCCATGGATTAGAACACAGGGATGTCATGGCATGGAGTGCCATGATCTCCGGATTGGCGATGCACGGTGATGACCAGAAGTGCCTAGAGTTATTCTCTCAGATGCAGAAAGATGGAGTTAAACCTAATGCTGTTACTTTTGTTGGTGTTTTATGTGCATGTGCTCATGCTGGGCTTGTGGATGAAGGTAGCCATTATTTTGAGAGCATGAGTAAGGAATTTGGTATAACCCCTTCACTTCAACATTATGGCTGCTTGGTAGATCTTTATGCTAGAGCTGGACTCATAGAAAAGGCATATGATATTATAAAAATGATGCCTATGGAGCCTGATGTTCTCATATGGGGGGCTCTACTAAGTGGGTGTAGAATCAGTAGAAATATTGAAATGGCTGAATTGGCATTGCAAAAGGTTATCCAACTTGAACCTTTAAATAGTGGTGCTTATGTGCTTTTATCAAATATTTATGCCAAATTGGGTAGATGGAATGATGTTAAGCATGTAAGGAGAGTAATGGAAGAGAAGGGAATTAAGAAGATGCCTGGTTGTAGTTTAGTTGAGCTAAATGGTGTGGTACATGAATTCTTTGCAGGTGATGAATCACACCCTATGACTAAGGAGATATATTCAATGCTCGAGGAGATCATGAAGAGGCTAAGAACAGCTGGGTACATGGAGAATACTGAAGAGGTTGCATTAAACTTGGATGAGGAGGGAAAAGAACAGGCTCTGCAAGTTCACAGTGAGAAGTTAGCTGTTGCATTCTGCTTTGTCGTCACTCCCCCTAGAACATCTATTCAGATTGTGAAGAATCTAAGAACCTGCATGGATTGTCATCTAGTTTTTAAGCTTATCTCAAGAGAATATGACCGGGAAATTGTTGTTCGTGATTGTAAACGCTTCCACCATTTCAGAGATGGATCTTGTTCTTGTAGAGATTACTGGTAATCATGGACTTGCTATTTGGTGTATATTTTCAATATTTGTAATGGTTACCCTAGATATGAACCCTAACCCATGAGTTGTTCAGGAAATTATTGCATTGGGTTGGCTTCCAGTGCTTTAAAGTTGTGAATTGTTCTTGTAGAAGGTATTGATAATTATGGCCAGGCTTTTGTAGGATGCAGCTATTGTGTGTTCTTTAATTGACAATAAGAGATTCTGTTTGATAAAAACATGTACTTGTGCCATTCAATTCAGGCAAGAATAGCAAAACATTGTGTCTATTTCTTATGCTTGTACACTGATTTACTTAACACCACCTATGGTTATGGTTTTGCTCTTTCATCTATGGTCCCAACTCTCAAGCCCGGACAAAGGAGGATGGTTGCCTTTGTTAGCCAATTACCAGAATAAAACTTGGTTAGATCCTTTACTATTGATTATTAGCTAACCACCAAGTGTGTGAAAAGGACTTAGGTTTTGGTTTTGGTTAGCTTGGAAGTGGATGTGCTTGGTTAAATGCAAATGACTATTGGCTTTCAATTCGTGACAAGGATGCATACTTCAGCTGATGTTTCACTCCTTTGGCATTTCGTATATATTTTATATGTATATAGGTATATATAAGTTAGTCCCGCTACATTGCTGCCAGAATGTAGTGAATAATTTACAGAGAGGGTCTCTGCATTTTCAATATGGACGGATGCGGGGGGTAAGGAAGCTAGTCCTAGATAATAAGATTCGTATTGGTTCTTGGAATATCAGAAAAGCAAAGGAGATATAGGCTACAGGTTTTAAATTATGATACTCAAGTAAGCAAAAGGCTCGAAATAAAGTTGGTATTATTATAAATGAAGATTTAAAGGATAGTGTAGTAGACATACAACGATATGGTGACCGAATCATGACGTTGAAATTAGTGTTAGGAGCAGAGGTTTTGAATATAATTTGTACTTACACATCCCAAGTAGAACTGGAAGATAGGATAAAGACAACTTTTTGGGAAGAGTTAGATAAGGTGATTCAAAGGATTCCACAAAAGGAAATGATTTGTTTAGGAGAAGGCTTAAATGGATATGTCGGTAAAGAGGCATTAGGATATCAAGGTATTCATAGAAAGTTTGGTTTTGGAGATATAAATGAGAAAGGTAGGGAGATTTTAAATTTTGCTATGGCATTTGATCTCTTTATAGTCAATACCATCTTCAAAAAATGAGATGAACATTTAATTACTTATAAGTGTGGTTTATCACAAACACAAATTGATTACTTTATTTGTAGAAAAAAGATAGAGCGTGTTGTAAAGATTGCAAGGTAATTCCAAGAGAAAGCTTAACCACCCCACATCGACTTTTAGTTATGGATTTACAAATAAAAAAATGGACAAAGAAGAAAAGAGTGCAGCGAGCTATTCGGACTAAATGGTGGAATCTCAAAAGCGAGAAAGAAGATATATTTAAACAAAAAGTACTTCGAGGAGATGTTTGGAATTATGTTGGTACACCATATGATATTTGGAATAATATGGCTATACATGTTAGGAAAGTGGCGAAAGATGTGTTAGGTGTATCTAAGGGAGGTGTACCGATACAAAAAGAAGCTTGGTGGTGGAGTGAAGTAGTGCAAAATAAAATCAAGGCAAAGAGGGCATGTTAAAAATTACATTATGCTAAGAAAACTAGTGAAACTTTAGATGCTTATAAAAAAACAAAGAAGGAAGCGAAAAAGGTTGTCAGTGAAACAAAAGCTAAAATTTGAGAGGATTTATATAAAAAACTCAACTCAAAAGAGGGTGAAAGAGATATTTTTATGATAACTAGGGTTAGAGATAAGAAAATTAAAGATCTTAATTATGTTAGATGCATCAAAGATGATGAAAAAATTATAGTAGCAAATTATGATATGAGAAATAGATGAAAAAACTATTTTTATAAGCTTTTTAATGAAAATAAAGATGTTAGTATTAGCTTAGGAGAGTTAGTCAAATCAGAAAAGAATGAAATCAAGGAGGCTCTTAAACATATGAAGGGTGATAAATCGATAGGATCAAACAATATTCTTATAGAAGTTTGGAAAATACTAGGAGAAATAGGAATCACTTAGCTCATGAGACTATTTAATAAAATATTTTGAAACCAAAAGATGCCCGAGGAATGGAGAGTGAGTACACTTATAGTCATATAAGAACAAGAGAGACATTCAGAATTGTGTGAATTATCGAGGTATCAAGTTAATGAGCCATACTATGAAATTGTGGGAAAGAATTATCGAATGTAGGATAAGATAAGTATCAAGTACAATAGAGAATCAATTTGGATTCATGCCAGGCAGATCTACTGTTGAAACAATTCACCTTTTGACACGTCTTATGAAACATTTTAGAGCAAAAAAGAAAGACCTTGACATGATATTTATTGATCTAAAAAAACTTACAATAGGATACCGAGGGAGGTTCTTTGGAGAACCTTGGAAAAAAGAGGTATCCCAATGACATATATTAACCTTATAAGAGACATGTAAAACTATTTTTATAGGCTTTTTAATGAAAATAAAGATGTTAGTATTAGCTTAGGAGAGTTAGTCAAATCAGAAAAGAATGAAGTCAAGGAGGCTCTTAAACATATGAAGGGTGATAAATCGATAGGATCAAACAATATTCTTATAGAAGTTTGGAAAATACTAGGAGAAATAGGAATCACTTAGCTCATGAGACTATTTAATAAAATATTGAGAAACCAAAAGATGCCCGAGGAATGGAGAGTGAGTACACTTATAGTCATATAAGAACAAGAGAGATATTCAGAATTGTGTGAATTATCGAGGTATCAAGTTAATGAGCCATACTATGAAATTGTGGGAAAGAATTATCGAATGTAGGATAAGATAAGTATCAAGTACAATAGAGAATCAATTTGGATTCATGCCAGGCAGATCTACTGTTGAAACAATTCACCTTTTGACACGTCTTATGAAACATTTTAGAGCAAAAAAGAAAGACCTTGACATGATATTTATTGATCTAAAAAAACTTACAATAGGATACCGAGGGAGGTTCTTTGGAGAACCTTGGAAAAAAGAGGTATCCCAATGACATATATTAACCTTATAAGAGACATGTACGATGGTACAAAAACATGTGTGAAGACTAATGAAGGAATGACAAACTTCTTTGAAGTTAATATTGGGTTACATCAAGGATCAACTTTAAGTGCCGACTTATTTATAATGGTGATTGATGAGTTAACAAAACATATTCAAGATGAAGTACCTTGGTGTATGTTATTCGTAGATGGCATTGTGTTAGTGGAGGAGTCTAAGGAAAAAGTTAACAGAAAATTGGAACTATGGAGAGAAATATTAGAAAGCAAAGGCCTCCGACTTAGTAGAATAAAGACAGAATATATGGAATGTAAGTTTGATCATTTGATTACTTCAGAGGACATAGAAATTAAAATCGGCACACATTATATCCCCCAAAAGAAAAGTTTTAAATACCTAGGGTCAATTTTTCAGAGTGATGAAAGAATTGATGGAGATGTTACGCATAGAATTAATGATGGTTGGTTAAAATGGAGAGGAGCATCACGTATTCTTTGTGATAAGAAGATACCATTAAAGTTAAAAGGTAAATATTATAGAGTAGCAATTGGACCTGTCAAGTTTTATGGTTTTGAGTGTTGGGTAGTTAATCATCAACATGTACAAAAGATGTATGTGACAGAAATAAAGATGTTGAGATGAATGAGTGGTCATACAAGAAAAGACCGTATACATAATTAGGTTATTAGAAACAAATTAGGAGTGGCACCAATAGAGGATAAAATGAGAGAATATCGTTTAAGATGGTTTGGACACATACAAAGAATATCAAAAGAAGAATCTGTAAGAAGATATGAAAAAATAAATTTGGAAAGTATTAAAAGAGGTAGAGGACGACCACAAAAGTGTTGGAAAGAAACAATAAAGAATGATCTAGCTTATTGTGAGTTAAATGCTAACATGGCACATGATAGGGCTATGTCGAAACAAAGAATCCATGTAGCCGACCCCGTCTAGTACGAGAAAAGGCTTAGTTGTTGTTGTTGTTGTTGTTTGTATATATATACATGAGACTATTAGTATCGGATCTTGTAAGTAGTTCCTGTTTTTCTTTTTGGCATTTTCTCTTTATATTGTTTTCCTTGTATTTTGCTAGAGTCTGCCACTAGAATGTAAGGTCTAGCTTGTTGTCCATTTTGTCCTGCTTATCGTATATTCCTGCGATGTACCATAGCATGTGTTCTGAATTTTCTATATTTTTTCATTATAATTTCCTTCTTTTATCCATTTCTTTGACTTTATAACCCTATTTCTTTTGAATGAAAGAATTCACGTAAAGAAGCGTTGCTTTTTAAAATTTTGAGCTTTTTTTTATTTTAAAACTTCTAAGGCATGTAATATTTTCCTAAAAAACTGATGTCAAAAATACTTTTACATGTAAACCTTGCTGAGAATAAGATCCGTGACATGGTTCTACGCTGGACAGAAGTAAATATTATGTGTATGCCTTGCCTACAAGGTCTACATGAGCATAACTTGAATTTAATGGATCAGTACAGAGTCAAATCTTCTGATGCAATGCAACAATACTGTTATATATAAACTGGAGTAGTATCATATAAGTTGGTTATTCAGCGTTTCCAGTCACACACGCATGCAATGTGCTAGTTGAGTAATAGAGTTAATAGGGATCAACAAGGCTGTTTATTCTATGATTTCAGTAATACACACACATGCACAAATTGAGAAAGGGTCTTCTGGGGATGAACCAGGTTGTTTGTTTTATGATCCAGTAACAGACACACATGCACACACCTGTGTGTTGGTGCTCACATGAATGCCAATTGAAGTATCGGGCTGCTAGAACGAGCTTGTTTACTGTGATTCCAGTAACACAGATACACACAGATGCTTATTGATGAAAGGGGCTGCTACGGATTGACAAGGCTTTGTCGACCTGTTGATGCTAGTGTATTTATGAGAGCCAAAGCATTGCTCGTCATTCTAGCAGCATTTCCTACCGTGCTGTTGATCTCGTCCAGCAGTGTTCCACCATAATCACTGAAGCCATCCAAACATGTATCTTCACTGGTAAGTGCAGCACTCATCCAAGTCTGCATGTTGCTCACCTGCAACTCAAAGATGCTGCGATTCAGAGCCCGGATCTCAAACAACGACTTGTCAAGATTATCAGTGCATCGCTGAAGCATTCAATGCAATCTGCGACTGTTGTGCTCGCTCTTGGAAACATTCTTCGCTTCTGCCAAACTAAAGAGAGATTGCAGCCTAAGCTAGCCCGCTGGAAAACCAGAAATTCGTTTTTAGAACATACATCAATGCAAACTCACTCGAATTTAAATTGCAACAACCCAACAACACAAACCAAATTGCAGAAGGGAAATGAATGGAAATATATATCTTAGCGTATGCATAGAGGGGATTAGAGAATATAGAGTGTTTTATAGAATATATTGGGATAGAATCACGAAATCAAACACATAGAGTGTGTAAGTAAGAATAGAAAAGTCAGAGCACATATACTTCTTATTACGTCATGAGGAGAGACAAAGTTCCATTAATACAACCCCTTTTAAATTGAATATGAAGAAGAGATATGAAAGAACCAGGGATGAGAAATACTTACAAAGATTTTTCCAAGAATCGGCTCCAAAGAATGAATCTCGGCCCTTACTCTCCCCTTTGATTCTCTCTTTGTTTCTCACTCACAACTCACCAATATTTGTAGCAATTGGCCTAAGTTCTACCCTCTTTTCCCCTCTCTCCACTCTTTCTTAGCAGCCCACGAATTCCCTAGGTGCAGCCCCTTTGCCTTGCTAAGCACCCAAGCCCTCTTGACACGGTCCCTTCTTGAATCCCTCCTTGAATGAATCTCACTCCCCCCCCCCCCCCGCCCCCCCCTCCCTTGGCCTCTATTTATAGGCCAAAGGGGGGGCCTCTTCTAGTTCCTTCCTTGGGGGGGGGGGCTCTTCTAGTTCCTTTCTTGGGGCGGGTCTTCCATGGCCCAAATCCAGCCCCAAGGTCTGGTCTTCATGTGGTCCCCTTTAGTCAACATGGACCAGCAGCTCCATGCGGGCTGGTTCTTGGCTCCAATCAAGTGCGTTTAGCCCTAGTTGATCGAACCCAAATGCACCCGACTAGGCTTGAGGAAATGTCTTGATCAATCTTCGGTATGTCTTGCCTTGACTTTGCTTGCTTTTGACTTGATATATGGGCTGTAAAATATTTTAATAAATCTTTGGAATCAGCCTCAAACGTCCATCGATTTCAAATTTGAAATGAACTAGCTCATCCTTATCCCAAGGTTACATTTGATCCAAACGACTCATTGATTTGCATAACCAACTCGAGATGCCTTGCTGATGGCTTGTATAATTTGATTTGTTTGATGAAGATATACCTTTGACCTAGTCCATCCCTTCGCTTTCGGGCTTGAGCTTAATCCCGGATTGAATTGGGTCCCACCTGTTCGCCTGATTTGCTCAAATCATCTATAAGCTTTTTAACTTCAATTTAAAACCTTTATTTTGAAACATTTTTAAAAGATTTGAACTTTTCATTTAAAACAAAAGGTTTTAAATCATTTGGATTTTCAAAAAGGTTTTAAATCATTTGATGTTTCGAAATTGGGAGTGTTAGGAAAATTTTTTGATTTAGGGTGTTTACACTACTGTGAAACAATGAGCAACCAACTGTGAGGGATGTGTGGTATATATATTATAATCATACTAAATAGTACTAGTGGTAATTACAATATCTTTAAATATGATTATGTTATTTAGGTATTTAGTTTATCTAATTTGTGATTCGTCCTCTCTTGTGCTCTTTTTTTTTTTTTGCAGATACACATGATTGATAGCTCTCTGATGTCTCTTGTGCTCCTACTTTTTTGCAGATACACATTTAATTTATATACAAATGAGAAGACCGAGAGATAATATTGTACATGATATTGAAGATGATGATTAAATGATATTTGCAGTTTATATATGTAATTATTTTTTCAATTGAAATAAAAATATTATTTAATAATAGTTGTGTATATTAAGGTCTAAGAGTGATGAAGAAAAATTTTATTCATTACAAACTTCATTTATATATAAATAATATAAAAGAACATCCAAAATACAAGATATAAACTCATATATAATAGTTCGTCCCAATGCATGGATCATTTGTAATAAAGAGCTCACGCATCCTCACCATCATCTCATATATAGTCAATCGGTGTGCTTATTGGCAGCACTATTCATATACCTTTAACAACTTCAACAATGTAGAGTCACCCAGTAATGGCCATGTCATACGCTTTGAATGTACTAAAGTTCGTCTTAGTGTCACGTACTGCAGTAAGATGTTGAGATAAGAAAATAATTACAAAAAAGTTAATATTATAATCAAATCAAAACAAAATTAAAGACCACACTAATATATAAGTTAATATTCATTTACTTGAATGAAGAATGATGTATCATGTCGCCTAACCAGAATCACATGAGTTAGATGCAACTGACTAATAGAATCTTTTAAAATAAACAGATGCGTTCGAGAATTGTACCATTTCATGTACAACTCATTGTCCTCATGAGGATACACTACTATGAAGCCAAAGTGCTCAAGCTCAAAACAGTGTGAGCATTATGTTTCTAAAGTAGTGTCATATAACTCATATTATACCTTATACACATATAGCTTTGTAGGTTTATTTATGAAGGAGGGTCTTATCGGTGCAACTGAGATGCCTTGAGGATGTTGAATTATCGAACTACACAAACTAGCATATAGAGTTTCACAATATCTATACATTAAATGCATATGTGATATCTAAACAACTTATTTGTATTACAGTCAAAGTATTTTATAAAACTATATGATTGTCAGTCAATCTATATTGCATAAAATAAAAGATAAGAATGTATAATATCAAAAGATTTGTTAAATATAAAATAAAGAATATAATTGTAGTTTCATAAAAATATCTCTTTTTTTATCATCAAATCCAATTGCTTATTGTACTTAATAAGTCATAAGAGATTCTTGTGATAAACAATTCTCATCCATCGGCATGCTCGTGGTTCTCCCATTTAGCCATTATGGTTGCATGTTAACTCTAAAAGTTGGTTAATAGTTATAAATTAATGCCTACAATTAAAACATATAACTTAGTTAATTTATGAAAAATAGTTATATGAAGATATTGTATAAAACAATAACTGTACAAATTTTTACCTAGAGCAAAGAAGTATGTCTACTAAGTTATGTTTCTATTTGAGATGTCATTCCTAACTACTTGTATAAGTAGGCTAATATTGTTGCACCCTTAGTATAACTATCAACCCTCCAAACATCATGTGTCAATAGATGCATGTTTGTTATTGGCATTCTATCTTTCAAACTTATCATGATATATTGTACAACTTAGATGATACAACAAATATAATAAAGCTTTAGTTTCATTACAAACTCTGCTTGAAAAATTATTTTGGAGCACATGAAACTTAATGCCTTTGAACTTAATCCTTAACACTACTTCACAATGCTCATGCCTAATATATCACTCAAAATATCTTTATATCTTCTAGCTATCATCTCTTGTGTCAAGGCAATAAGATGTCCCTCCATTGAAACCCTTCATTGTCACTCTCTGTAATAGCAATCTAAGTCTCTAAGGTATTTATATCCTCCTCAACTGAGATGCCTTGAGGATGTTGAATTATCGAACTACACAAACTAGCATATAGAGTTTCACAATATCTATACATTAAATGCATATGTGATATCTAAACAACTTATTTGTATTACAGTCAAAGTATTTTATAAAACTATATGATTGTCAGTCAATCTATATTGCATAAAATAAAAGATAAGAATGTATAATATCAAAAGATTTGTTAAATATAAAATAAAGAATATAATTGTAGTTTCATAAAAATATCTTATTTTTTATCATCAAATCCAATTGCTTATTGTACTTAATAAGTCATAAGAGATTCTTGTGATAAATAATTCTCATCCATCGGCATGCTCGTGGTTCTCCCATTTAGCCATTATGGTTGCATGTTAACTCTAAAAGTTGGTTAATAGTTATAAATTAATGCCTACAATTAAAACATATAACTTAGTTAATTTATAAAAAATAGTTATATGAAGATATTGTATAAAACAATAACTGTACAAATTTTTACCTAGAGCAAAGAAGTATGTCTACTAAGTTATGTTTCTATTTGAGATGTCATTCCTAACTACTTGTATAAGTAGGCTAATATTGTTGCACCCTTAGTATAACTATCAACCCTCCAAACATCATGTGTCAATAGATGCATGTTTGTTATTGGTATTCTATCTTTCAAACTTATCATGATATATTGTACAACTTAGATGATACAACAAATATAATAAAGCTTTAGTTTCATTACAAACTCTGCTTGAAAAATTATTTTGGAGCACGTGAAACTTAATGCCTTTGAACTTAATCCTTAACACTACTTCACAATGCTCATGCCTAATATATCACTCAAAATATCTTTATTTCTTCTAGCTATCATCTCTTGTGTCAAGACAATAAGATGTCCCTCCATTGAAACCCTTCATTGTCACTCTCTGTAATAGCAATCTAAGTCTCTAAGGTATTTATATCCTCCTCATAACTTCAAGGCTGAGCTTCAACAATATTTGTATTTACCAAGATGTCTTCTTTTCCTCATTATGGTATGTGAGATTTCCTCGATACGATATAATGTTATATCTTTTAGATGAATTGGTGATGTTATGTCTTTTTATTTATGTCCTATGGGCTATATCTACATAGCAAGAAAAGTAAATTTAGTTAATCAAATCGAAATAAGAGATGCATGACTAAGACATGTCTCGAATCAGAAACCCAATGGGTTTTTCTAGAGAGAATCTGACCAAAAAACAATGAAAACAATAAGGCTCATTCACCTAATACTTTCAAAATCAATATTTTGATTTTGCATATACTTACAGCTCCTTTCACACCCAAGTCATACCTTGCTTATTATGCCTTTACTCTTCGAATGAATAATAACCGTAACATTACAATGTTATGCTTCCTCCCAACTAGTCTTATATAATCATTAAGTTCATTATGACTCATAAGCATATCATTCATTTCAAACACAAGGGAATAGTCTACCCATTACCCTTGTAATTAACAAATTCATCATCTAACTCTTTTGCTATACATAGTGTGCTGAAATCATTGTTACACTTCTTAGTCATCATATGATAAGTACATTGATCAGTCATCGTCTTCTCTAAATCTCTTTCATCATAAGTGTTTCCATTTGAATTGTTTGTCATTCTGTAATAAGAAAAACATGGATGTCTAATATTAGGGAAAATACTATTCAGTTTAATGAGACACAACAAAACCGCATCTCCCTCCACAGTTTCGACTCCTGTTTCAATTTTACCCAAAATCAAAAATCTTTTTCAAATATTTGAAAAGTCAAAAGATTTCAAGTAAATCAATGAAGATACAATGATCACAGTAAAAATCAACCTTTCAAATTCAAGAAAAATCCAAAAAATGGGTGGATCGATCATCTCTTCGATTTCCTTTTTCCGTTCTTCTGGTGTCTTGGTTCGTTTGAAGCCAACTAGGTTCATAAGTAACTAATCGAAGATAGTTGGTTACAAATAATCATAACTTGTCAATGAACAAAAATTGGATGAAAATCGCTCACTAGAGGAATAAGGAAAATCATTGGAATTTGCTATGGAGAGGAGGGAGAAAATATTGTGGGGTATTTTGGATATTTATGAAAATTGAGGTGTGTATATTAAAAGGGATGTACAAATAGTAATGTCCTTCAATATATCTACTACTTGTAATTAGAAGTATGCTTAGGCATAAATTCTCTTGTTTTCACCATAAAATCATCATAGCAACGATTCAATCTTCATTGGGCTATGTTGCTTCCTTGAAAAGCTGAGTACCTTTTTTTTCATCTTTGTATAAAGGTGTACATTAGGACTTCCATAGACGTTTTAAGTGTAATAAGCACCTGATTGGAATGACTTATGTAGTGATTCAAGTTGGATTGGGTCGAGATCTAATTTTATGAATCTTGAGAACCATGTAGGAGCGGGTTCTACATACAAGTGCAGTTCAGTTTCGATTAGTGGAAACATGCTCCAACTACCCGTTGTCATTCCTAAATGTGCTTCAAAGATACAATAATTCCTCTATTAGTCCGTCCAAGTAGGGAGGCAGTCGGAAACCTACCTCCTGGAACTCAACACGACCCAACCCAATCAGAGAGGGTCGAGTGGGGTTTTATTTTTTGTTTGTCACATGTGGGTGTGGTCGGGGTTGTAACCAATTTAATAATATATATATATATATATATATATATATATATATATATATATATATATATATAGTATATACATACATACATATATATATATATATATATATATATATATATGCATATGTATATATGTAAATACACTAGAGGTATATGTACTTAATAATGATATATCATATATTTTAAGGCTTAAAAATAATAATTTATAAAGATTTTAGTATAATTGTTTAGTAAATATAATAAGTTTTATTTAATTAGTTTATAATAGAAAATCGTACAAATAGTATGGGTCGGGTGACTTGGGTCGGGATGAAATGAAGCCTTCTTCTTCTTCTTCTTCTTTTGTGGGTTGGGTTTTGCTTGGATGCAAACCTACCCCAACCCCCCAATGCCATCCCGCTACGTCCAAGCGCTGTCTGACCTATTCTTGTGGACACTTCAAATTGAAGAGAAGGTTGTATAAACCAAGTAAGACTGCATACCAGAACAAAAGTAGTTCTCGCAGTTATTTGATATACAACCCAAGGAAGGGTGCTTTGTGCATGAGGACATTAAAAGAACTGTTTAGGCCCTTCAATTTTTTTAAATCACCATAAAATCAATTTTATAGGCCTCAAAAAATTTCAAACGCTTATATATATATATATATATATATATGTGTGTGTGTGTGTGTGTGTGTAGATATTTATATAACTCCACCATTACTGGTCCCCAGCAATGAAAGTAGAAGGTTTGCTTAGGCAGCAGAAGACGATCGTAAATCTCATTTACATCATTTTACTATAGATTCTATAACTTGTGAAAATTTCTTGTGCTTAGCAACACATTGTTGCTTAGCTTAAACCAAGATCAAATCGCAAAACGGGAAGCCCAACCAAGAACTGGTTTGCATTGGTTTAACAAGTTTAATGGTTTTAATTCACTTCTTTGAACACTAGTATTAGTATTGCTGTATCTGCATTGAAATGGTGGGCATGCAGACCGTCAGCACATGTGGTAGGGTTTTTGAGGCTTCCATGTTGCTAGTGGTGAGTTTGATTCCTGGAACGTGCATGATACGTAAGCTTTGCAAAAAAAGAAAGATGATTTCATGCATATTGGGTTAGCTCGTTGATGAGGGTCTTTGATGTTAGGTGATTTCCAAAATACATATTGACGGGTTATGATTGTAGTCATATTGTGATATTAAAAGCCACATCTTTAGTAATAATTGTGCTCATTAATAACACTTGATAGTTGTTGTAACTGATGAGAATTTTGTAATTATATTGTGACATTAAAAGTCATTTTCTTGAGTAACAGTTGCTCATTAGTAGCATTTGATAGTAATTGTAATGCATAATACAATAAGTAACCTTGTATTAAAAACCACTTTCTTGAGTAGCACTACATGGGTTATATCTTCATCATGTCTATATATAGTGGTATTGTTAAATAAGATTCATCCTTTTCTCCCACGGTGTGAGTTCTTTCATACTCAGTTTTTCAAAAGAATTTGCAAATTCTATTGTGAATACTAATTGGATTTGTAACATCATCATCTTTATTTCACCGGTTTATCTAAGACTCACTTGTGTTAGTGTAAGATAAACCAAGGGTTTTCTTTGTATCCTGAAGGTGTTTGGTTATTTGATATCAATGGCGTCAAATAAACCTAAAGGTTAACTTTACCGTGACTCAAAGAATGACTATCCGAACCTCCTTTTTCATGGTGTTAAATTTGACCTCTCATGTTTACCACTCAAGAAACTATGTCATCTAAAAGAGATCAACACCAACATTTGATGCCCACTCACAAGTTGCGAGTTCAATCCCTGAGGCTTCATCTTTCCATTGAAAAAGATAGGAAAGAAAGGGATTCCAAGGTGGCTCAAACCTGAACCGGGAGGGATCTAACTAGATCGGACCCAAAGATTCTTATTCCACTTCTTTCTTGGGGTTTCCTACAACTTAATTAAAATTCTTTTTGCGATAACTCAAACCACCAACACAGGAAAAGCGAGATCATGGAGTTCCAACGATACCATACAAATAATAGAATTTCCTAAGTCGCCTTTTCTGAGGAAAATTTTAACCCACGGATGGAGAAAACCTTAGTAGAAATCACACTACATCGAGGGGAGAAAACAATTCTAGAAGATCCCGAAGCACATAATTTCTCACACTTTTGACATTAGGATTTCTCTTCAAGAAAGTCTGTATCAATTTTTGAGGAACGTTAGTTTCTATATCCCTTTAGTTTAATTGTTCTTAAAGTTTCTTTTTGTTTTCATTATTGTCCTCGTCTTATCCATTTTACATCATCTTATCCATTATCATTCGTGATTTTCTTTAGTTGGCATTGGTGTATATTCCATGAAGGAGTTAATCCCATGATTTATGATAATTGCATAGAACTATTGAATACCAACTATGGGTTTGAAATCATGGGCCTTCATTTGAATGCCAACGTATTAGACCTTTACATATGCCATGTGAATCTTTCCAATTTTGATGTAATTCACTAGCATATAATGTACATCTGGTTTTTGCACGGTTGATTGTAATCATTCTATAACATTTTCATTGTGTTGGCAACAAATGTTGATTGAACCTTCTAATCTTAAAGCATTGGTTTTGTTATGCTCTAAAATATCTCTTAATTCTTCCACATGAAGTTGTTCGATGCCGAAATTAAGGTTACATAGGTAGTATTCGAGGTACCCAATATCAAATATGAGTTAATCAACTATGAAGAAGAAAGTCGAAGTATTTTGCAATTGTTAATGCTAGCTGGCAATTGGGCCTCTCCTCACGATGTTAGAGCAACAGGAACGAGATAATGAGAAGCTGAAGTTAAGGGCCATGCTTATGGAAACAAAGGGTAGCTTGTTGACTTCTCAAGAACTCTATAAATAAAAAGGAGAGACTAATTGAGGTATCGGTCACCCACTCAATACTAGCCTTTTACTTACATTCCTTTCCTTTCCCAAGAGTAGTGTAACTTAGCTTTATCCATTTGTAACAATTTTCTCTTTGTGAATGAGATAGTGGTTATCAACCCAGATTTCTATCTTGTTGCTATCTTTGATGATCATATCACGATCTCTCATGTCCATAGTATCGAAGGCACTATGATGCACTCAAATGAACTCTCAGGGAATCACAACCATTGCTTGAATCTTATCCGACCCTCTAAGAATAGAAGTTGTTCTCTAGCATGCCTTACATTTCACAAACTTCTTCTAGTGGGATCACTCCAATGCTATATGGACTAAGTTATTCTTGGTGACAACACAATTTTTGGCTTGCATGGTAGGACCCTATGTCCTTTGCTACTACTCAGGCTTCTACCGACATTGTCATCCCTACCCATGAACATGGCTCACCAATCCACAATAGTCATATACCAGTGCTAGATGAGCCATCTGGCCAATCCTCAACTTCTCATCCTAAACAAGCACAATACGAGATTGAATGATTCAATTCCAACCTCTAATTGAAGAGCAAAGTAGCTTTCGAATAGTTGAAGTCGTCTATTCAAGACTAGCTTCACACATAGAAGGAGGATGTTCAAGGGACTCTTTTTTGGCTCATGACAAAGATCATACCCACAGTGATAGTGAATCATTTATTCACATTGCGTGAATAGGAGTCACCAGCTAAAAGATACAAGTAGGCAGTCAAGGCTACCGCTTAAGCCCAGATTTAGTCACAACCAACTTTTGGAACACATATTGGAAGCTTTGCCACTGGTCGGCCAGATCTCTAATGTGAATATGTCAATTTTGCACAAAGAACTTCCGACTCAGTGACACATACTATTCTCTCAATTATCACGCCGTTGTTCTCCTTGGCAGCTCCTATAGTGTAACCATTTTAAATTGCACATAAAGTACCCATTCTCATCAATATTCTGGGGGTCACGCATCAAGTTCCTTCACTCCCTATGCTACTACCCACTCCTAGATTCATGATACCATCAATAGGTGTTGGTTTTTCTCCAATTTCTCAACCATCTCTTACTGATGTTAGCCTCCATGCATTCATGTATCGACCTATTTTCCCAATTGATAGCAATCAGTTGGTCCCTCCAACTCTACCAGGATAATTTTAGTAAGCTAGATGACCACATCAACCTATGATCCTACTCGAACCTCAACCACTCCTTGAAGTTGAGGACACTCCTTTGAACTGGGATGGGGTGATCAACCTAGTCCCCAATGGTGAGGTAGATTGAAATCCATACTTTGGGTGGGTGGATCAATTTGCCCCCTTTCTAAGAGGCTTTAAAGCTAAGTTCAACAAATATCTAGGAGAGCACTTAACCAGGTTTATTCTATAATGTGGGAGCTTGCGAAAATGAATATCATTAGCTCAGAATTTTTATTTTTTCACTAGCTAGCCAGGTTGATGCTTGATATATGTTTGAAGGATAGTTCAATATAAACTTGGGAGGAGATGTATAAGGCCCTAACTCTCAAATGACCTGATGAACCTATAATAGGTTGCCAACAAAATCATTGAGGCCTTCTTCAAAAGGCTTTATGATACGATGACCCATTGTCAAATGAAATTTATGGAAGCATGATATATTGCTTTGACAAAGAAATATTTATTGTCAAAGATTAAGGACTTGCAGGTCATTTTTGCTTGAATTTGGTATAGATAGTGATTCAAGCAGTTGAAGTAGAACACATCTTGAGCATCCTAATGTACCATCCGTCAAACATGATGGCCAACCTAATAAGTTTCAATGTCAATCTATCATCTAGTGCATTGAGGAGATGATGTGAGAGTAATATATGATTCTATTGATGTTATGGAGGTTGAGTTAACATAGGGACCTTTATATACCTACACTGCTTTATACCTCCCTAAAGGCAAACAAGACATTCAACCACAACTTCTCTTGAAAAATTATTTTTAACTACTTGCAATATCCCTCAAGGCCACTAGACTCGAAAGCGTTAGGTTGGTCATCCTTCTCGAGAGCTTTGCAGTTGGCCAATAGCACATGCAGCTCTTGGAACTCTTGAGAAAGCTCTCGAGATGTGACTTCTACTTCACAAGTAGCGGATACTTGTGACCTTAGGGAGTTGAGATCCAATTGAATCCAAGAAGCTTGAGTGAGTAGTTAGAGAAGATGACCAAAGAGGGCCTTGAGTTGTTCCTCGAGCAAGTTAATTTCCACCTAGAGGGTTGATTTCTTACCTTCAAACTCATCGGCATGTGAAAACACATATCAAGTAAAAACTTTGGAGTGGGTCTCTCTAGTGACAATAACCTACCGAGAAATGGAGCAAATATACCCCTAATGATAAGCAGTAAAAGCAAGTTGAGTTTGTTGTAATAGGCATCAAGATTATCATGGATCCTTGTACATATATCAAAAACTTCTTTCGCTGATTTCTCCAACTCATAAGGCAATTCAGCTCTCCAAAAGGTGCACACAAAATTTAGATCACAAATAATTGTATCTAGTATGGATGCGACAAAAGGAAGCTCCACATTAAGCTAATGGATGATAGATGATAGAATATTATGAAAGACAATTAAAGAAGGTCCATCTAGTCTAGATATGCTAGAATTGGTGACCTCATGATTAGGATGTTATGAAGGTTGGTCCCTATGAGATTCATAAAACAAGGAGATTTTGTCACCAATAGCCTCGAGAGTGGGATCAGAGATGTCATCAATTGAGTCCTCAATGTTGATAGGAGGAGAAAATGGCTGATCAGAATGATCAAATAAGGAGATTGAGGAGTGAGTGTGTGAGTACATGTGCTGAGACCTTGCGTTGTTGTTGGAAGTTTCATGCATACCATAGTTTGTAAGCCTTGGTCGATAGTCATCGAACAAAGCATTCACTACATCCTCATAGAGATTGACCTATCAAGTGAAAATTTCTATTCTTCCTGGAACAAGGATATAAACTTGAGAACTAAAATGATCCTTGTTTATAAACTTGGTCAACTGACAAAATAGACCTTGTTGAGACCTTAATTGATAGGCAAGAAAGTGAGGAAGGTAGGATTCAAAAATGATCGGATTGAACCTTGATGATAAGGAGACACTACAAAACAAGAAATTGGAGGAAAAGACTTTTGACATTCCAATTGCTGAGAGGTCTATTACAAATATGGTGGTAGAAGGGGAATTAGGAGGACTAAAATTGAAGGAAGAAAAGTCGTCTCATTGCAACTCATAGACCACAACCGAGCAATGATATCTAGAGGAGATACAAATACAAGAGGAATGAGTCTTAGAGTTGGCCTTAGTGTATCAAGTATGATTTGTTGGAGAGGAAGACATACAAATCCAAACTGTGAGAAGTATAAGTGAATCGAAAGTTGAAGCAATCATAAATGGCCTTCTATAAGATGTGTATAGCTATTACTCCAAACGGCCTTGAGAGAAAAAATTGTTAAATGATATACTATGGTCAAGAAAAAAAGAGTGAGTGACAATAAAATATATCATGTGTATTCACCATTGACTTTGATTTTACGAAGGGAGGCAACAAAATGATAGAACCATAATAGTAAGAAAGCATGGCGTTCTTTATCTACCAGTCTCAGTGCCTAAATGTCAATGAATGAAACATCTCAAGATAGTTATAACGCGAGTTTGGGAGTATTGAAGTTCTAATCAACCAAGGAAATAAGGTCAATACTATCGATCGGAAGACTCGTGATCACCCAAACATCAAAAATTATTGGAGACATCATCCCAAAAGGAAACTACGAAATCCAAAAAGACAAGAAGAAATAGAGGTGGTGGCCATCAAATTGCATGGACAAACACTACAATATGATGAGATCATGAATACCCCACTTTAGTGAGAGGTAGTGTTTCTGTTCTCTAATTCAACCTACTCAATCGATGTATAACTGATTGGGATATTATGAAGTCATCACGTACCAATAGTAGGTCACCAATATGAAAATCAGGGAGGCTGACTATCTGACTATTGATAGTTCAGTAGGAGATAGGACGCAATTTGGGTAAGAAACCATGAAAGCAAAAAGATGAAGAGTTTATAGGAAAATGACCATGAAAGTAGGACATGAGAGGTAAGAGAGAATTTAATACCCTTATAAATCCCAAATGTTTTCTAAGAAAAACAAAATCTCAAGAATTGTACTGAGGAAACAGATTTGTTAGAGTCTTTTAGCATGCAATTGATATAAATATGACTCATGCCCTCAATAATTGCAGACATAAAGTTGTAGAGGGCATGTGTTGATGCCAAAAATGTAGAAGGTTGTGTTGTAGATGTTTAGAGGTTTCAACTAGAAAGGGGGACATTAACAAGAACCTTGAGAGATCCTAATGGGTAAAGCAAGTAATTCGAGCCCATTACATCTACCGATCTTGAATTATGAATAAGTCGTGGGGTCAATTGACATATTCTACTTGATATGAAGGTGAAGAGGAGGCAATGACAATGAAATGGGAGTTGTTTCAGATCGTGGGGTCAATTGCATACTGATTCACACTTTGCCACCTCAAAGAAGAAGTTATATAAATGGCAGTTGTAACAAAGATTTGGGGGACCAAATCACAATCATAATTCTTACTTTCTTGTTTCTCTCACTTTCCTAGAAATAGTGCTAACTTAGCATTCTTAATGCACTCTCGAGTGCTCTTTTCCTTTGCGCGACTCCAACGATAACTAGGATATGCATAGTTGAATTCTTGAGGATCCATCCTATCGCCAGAAGCCCTATCCATCTCTTTTGATAATGAGGATTAGAGCTCTATTATCCATCTCCTTTGATAACGAGGATTAGAGCTCTATGACGTGTCTGCATCACATTCCATTCCATCAGGCTTACGATACCGTCATTTGAATTGGATCGTTACTTTAGGCAACAAGAGTTAGCAATTAAGATCGAGTGAATCATGACTAAAATGTCTCTTTATTTCCACCCAAAGTGGTAGGAAAAGGAAAAACAATGTGTTCGCGTTGACCTGTTGTCACAAACAGGAAATCACGTGACAAGACACAACCCACAACAAGAAACTATCACTCGTGCTTTTGACAAGGACAAATGTTTTTGGAGTATATTGTCTTTTTTTTGTTAAACCAAAGCCAGTATGCACACCTCGGGAGTCGAACTCCTAGCGAGTCGTCAGGCCAGGTGGAGCGAACTCCTTGGGTGCAAGTATATTGTCATTAAGCAAATTACATGAAGGTTCCTTTTCATCATACTAATGATAATTAATGATAAAATGAAATCATTCTTCTGTAACAGAGATTTTTGGATTATGCCAATCCTTGCCAAATGCACCCATGTATCAAACTCCCGGCCCATCATCAGTGACACAACTTTCCATATGCATTGAAATTATTGCTGATATTTTTCATTATATTGATGAAGAGAGCTTCTATTTTATTTGGTGGGATAGAAGAAAAAAATGATAGTCCCAAAACCATATCTTTTACAAAACAATTGGGATTTAACAGTAAACAAGCATATTAATTTTCCACTTTTCTGTTTCTTCCAGTCCCAGCCTTCTTGTGGTCACAGTATTATCTGGGCGTGGAACACATGAATCAGCTTCCTCTATGCCTTTGCTTCCTGAAAATTCAAATAATCCCATGTTAGAAAACCACATCTTTGAATAATCGAGGGATCAATTTAGAGAATTTTGCATGTATGCCGTCCAAAACTTATTGTATCTACTGTACATGTTGGATCTAGATTCCAATCCAGACCCACATTTGTAAGACCCAAATGAGAAAAAGAAAAAAGAAAAAACTAAACGAAAATGGAAACCCTTCTCGTTACGTTGGTTGAGGTTTTGTTTTCTTTCGGTATTGGTTTTAAAATCTGGGTCTGGATCATGGTTCTGACTCAGCAATTTACGATCCATAACTCTTACACGTGTATCCATCTTATGACATACCCTTTGCACATTTCATTTTCTCTAGATATATATTACGATCTACTATTTGAAGAATCATTCACTTAAATAAGTTATGAATCAAAATCGTCATTAAATAAACCATTGGACAAAGTGTTGACTCAAATATTCTGGCCTTGGCGAGCTTGATCACGATTTTTATATGAAGGCAATCCTAGGATCTGAATTTGGGTTCAAATCATTAACAAACTAGCTTTGACATAAACCATATCCGATTAAATAAATGATGTGAAATTCAAATCAAGACTTAGACTGCTAACAGCATGGTTAATAAGGAAAAGATAAGTCATCACAATATGAGGTTATAATTATCAATATTTTCCAGCCTCAAGTTTGACAGAACTGTTTCGTAGCTTATATAGTTCTTAATTATAATTCATTATTTATTTGTTTTGTGTTTTCCAGAGGCTGGTAACAGTTGGTTTGGTGCCAGTTCTTTTGATAGGATACCGGAACCATGATGCCTCTCAGCGGCAGATCCATGTTGCGCAACTTCCCCACCCAAAATCAGGAGAGCATGAATAGTGTTTTCCGTGGTTGAATCAGTGGACATTGGGGCCGTCTTCCAGCGCCAGCTAGTGAAAGGAGCCAAAAGAACTATTTTCGTGAGTGATCGCTCTTATTTTATGCGTCAGCGCATTCATAAGCGTATAGTAAGCAAATATAAATATGAAAATCTCTCTCTCTCTCTCTCTCTCTCTCTCTCTCTCTCTCTCTCTCTCTCTCTCTCTCTCTCTCTCTATATATATATATATATATATATATATATATATATATATATATATATATATATGTGTGTGTGTGTGTGTGTGTGTGTGTGTGTGTGTGTTAGAATTAGAGGATTCTTCAGAAATATATGCTCTCCGAAAACCGCTGTCCAATCTTCAATCAAATACGATGAGGAACAGAGTTTTGGTAGGGTCTCGTGTGACAAGAATGGCATCTTACTAGTGTCATCCATCAAGAACGATTAATGGTGGGAATGAGAGTATGTCTATCATTCTTTTATATATATATATATATTCAAAGCGTGTTTAACCATTCGATTTATATTAAAAGTCCACTCTGGTCTTAAAACAGAAAAACTACTTCAACTATTCTAATGTGAGTACTGTTTTAACCTAAAAATTCATCTTTCTTTTTGTTACAATGGGGAGGCCGAGACCATATATTCACGGCCCAAAAATCGAACTCGCTTTCTACAATTTGCGTGAGTTAAAAACCCTATCAGGTGGGATGACTACTTGGATGTTTCATCTCCTCATTTGATATACATATTTGTAGGCCGGGAGTATTACTAAATTAAAACAGTATACTGATTGCGGTGTGTGTATAGTTTGAGTATTACTGAATGCAAGCAGATCAGTTTATATATTAAGCAAAGATTTGGAGGTTTTCAGAACACTGCCAGATCCAAAAACTTTACACACATACCTCTTGTACGTCATCTGCAGCTGTAACTTCTTTCTCTTCCTCAATGGGGGAATCGACTATGGTTTCTTCTACCACAGTTGGCTCTTGTGAGTCCATTGATCCCGTTTCATTTGCTTTCTCTATATTTGAAAGAAGAGAGCCATAACCAAATGAGTGTTTAGTGATAAGAATGCAAGACAAATAGAGCTATAATCAATGTCTAATGTATTTTATGCAGAGGAATGGCAGTTTAACAGCCACTGCCCACCCACTCATTGCAATCCTTTATGATATTTGGCTTTTATCTTTTCGTTTTGGTGCGATGGGTTGGCTGACGCCACATTCATTCCCTGGTGTGTCATGAATCTTGGCCTTGCACAGAAGCTCGAAAATGGAAGAGGAGAAAGGTTGCATTAGGCAGCCTTCCGATAGCATGAAGCTCAGTAATATATTTTACCATGGATTTGATGGTGCACACATGTAAAGAGATGGATAAATGAAGCTTCAGTATAAGTATGGAATATGCACTCAAGGAACACCCAGAGTTGTTGAAAGGAAAATACAAAATATTACCGCCCTCATCCGAGTTATGTTTAGTACTAAAAAGATCCTAAATGTACACAGAGCGATATCTCACCTCCCTGAGGTACTCAACTCACGAGTTGCAGGTCGCGAGTTCGATACCTCAGGTGTGTATAACTGGATTTTGCCTCGCCTTTGTAACTAAAAAGAAAAAAAAGAAACACCCTAAATTTGTGTTATGTTTCTCATCATAAGCATTGTCATATAAATATATTTAAGCCTAATAAAATGTCACTAAAACTTATTAGCTTCAAGCGTTTAAATAGAACAAAACCACAGGAATTCATCAGCTTGTCCTAACCGACCATCCATTTCACAGACAGCTTCCTCCCGTCATGGCGACGGTAGCCAGCAATAAAATAAACGACTGCTTACCTTCTTCTTCCTCTGCACCTTCATTAATCACTTGCTCTTCATGTTTCTCATCGTCCGCGGAGTTGCGTGTCAATTCTTCATTCTTATTGCTGCAATCATCTTTATCTCCAACAGTTGATCGTTTAGTAGCTTCTCCGTCTTGGTCTTTCTTGCCGTCCTCACCTGTTTGATCAGTACCTGATATGATATTCTCCGACCCATCCGCAGACACGACCTCGACGGACTCGTTCTTCCTCGACGAGAAATACAGATCAGGAGAGCTACTGCTTATCAACTTCTCTGATTTAGCATCTTCAGGAAGGCTTCCTTCATCGGCGACGACCGCAATGCCTTCTGCTTTCAACTTCTCTGGTTTAGCATCTTCAAGAGGACTTCCTTCATCAGCGACGACCGCAATCCCTTCTGCTTTCAAGTTCTCTAATTTAGCATCTCCAGGAAGGCTTCCTTCATCGGCGACGACCGCAATGCCTTCTGCTTTCAACTTCTCTGGTTTAGCATCTTCAAGAGGACTTCCTTCATCAGCGACGACCGCAATCCCTTCTGCTTTCAAGTTCTCTAATTTAGCATCTCCAGGAAGGCTTCCTTCATGGGCGACGACCGGAATGCCTTCTGCTTTCAAGTTCTCTAATTTAGCATCTCCAGGAAGGCTTCCTTCATCGGCGACAACCGGAATGCCTTCTGCTTCCTTTAATTCCTTGCTTTCTACTATGTCTTTCACATCTGTCACCTCCGAAGCAGGCTTCCCCGACCTCTTAGCATCTTCCTCTGTGGGATTCTTCTCCTTTGACTTTGAAATATTGATCTGTTGATCAGATCTTTTGGATTTAGCAATTGATCTTTTGCGGAGGACTCGGTGAATGACTGCATTGTTTTTTGCAACATCAGACGCCTTTGATCCCCCACAACCCATGGCGCAGAGAAAGAGAGAAGGGGGGAGATGAAAGAAGAAAAGTAAGAGAGAAGCAAGAGATGTTATTGATGGAGACGATGAAAGGCAGAAGGTTTGTGTTTGTTTTAAATGCAAGTCGGTGAGTTTCATTACTTTATTTGGCGTGGAGCATTTGTAGGATTCAGTTTTAATATTTTTTCCCCTTGCGAACTGTCCTGAGCTTGAAATGAAAATGCGAGGCACTAAATTTTCCCTTCATGGGTTCCATTCTGTTTGTTTTTTCCTTTTTTAATGAATGGCCGAAGTATAATTGTCAAATTGGCCTTCTCCCAATTTCACTCCCCACCCCCTTTTATTTATAGCCATTCCAAAAACCGTTTTCCCTTTTATCTAATCTCAAAACTATCCCCATGCTTTGATCTATCGTTTCCCAAAGGGTCCTTGTTGTTTTTATGGTCATATGCAAAGTTAAAAGCTATTTCTTTGGATACAAGGGAGGCTGAAGCGAGGTGAGACCGCTAGTAGCCTCTAGGGAGGGTAATACCAATCTCGTCGCCTACTAGCAGAGTTGTGGGTGCGATACACCAGCTGTGTAGCCCCAACGGTAGGTCTAAACCCATATTGGCCAGCTGTCCGCACACTGATCGCTTTCACCCATTGTGTGCACCACTTTCACCTGCCATTCTCTCATCAGAAGCTCCTTTATTCTTCTAAGAAAAGCACTTGGACCCTCGCCTGGTTCCTTCATATTTGATAATATCTGCATTAGGTCTTCGAATCAAGTATTAAAAGTGTTTCCGCTTGAAAAGCAGTGAACCATTAAGCCTCCGCAGCCTGCCTGAATCAGTCTTTCCCATGGGACTAATGAAGGCTCACGAGCCTGTTAAGAGAGGAGCTCATATGGAGATGGTTTGCATGTAGTAAACTAGAGTCAATCACACAACTGAGTTGTGAAAATGTATCTCTCATCTGGCAATACTTGTTGCTTACTGAAAAACGTAATTGGTTTTTTTCGGTCCGTATAATTGAATTGCTTGTGGAGAATCTTTGAGATGCTATTAGACACCAAGTGTCACCCACCTCCTGAAGGATGAGTTAAAATAAATTGTGATGCAGCACTTGGGGTGTGTTTGATTCATGTTGTCCGGTTCTTGATACTAGAATTTCATGTTACATTAGACCCACATGAGCTTGTAATCATGTTTTTTCGTTTGATTGTTAAGTGAAACTAATTTATATATTTTCATGCAAGATGCGATAGCACCATGATTAGAAGGTGCTTCGGTTTTTATAGGAACCTCAAGGGTTCATTTCTTGTAACCCACCTCCTCTTTGGTGTTGATATTTTTTACTCAAATTAGACATGTAAAACCATAGTTGCACTCCAATGACAAAGTTCAGTTCTTGTAACTCACCTCTTTCTGTGTGTTGGCATTTTTTACTCAAATTGAAGATGTAAAACAATAGTCGCACACCAACAAGTTCAAACCCTGAATGGAATACACCCCTAAGGGCATTACCTATTTATGCATACAACAATATAAATTAAATATTTTCTCCTATTAGATTGGGTCGGTTACATGAATTGTTTGTTTTCAGAGAGTTCGATCATGTGTCATACTAACAGATAACTTAATATAAGCTAAATCTTTCTTTTCTTATTGTTTCCTTTCAACATTTCTATGACCTTTTTCTTCCTCTTTTAACATTTTTACAATTTAGTTTCTCATACTTTTTATGACAGCTTCATTGGCTATACATGCATTATTCCAAAAATTCATAGGGAGACCATTTCCCCTTCCATTTGAATTTTTTGGCTCGTCTAGTTGAGGAGTTGTGTATGCTGGTTTTCTAGTCTCAACCCTTTACTAGAATGCGCGGCTCGCTGTAACTCATCAGTGCGCTTATATTCTAAAAGTATAAATATGTCAACAGGGACTTTTGAACCCCTTAATTTTCACACATATTGAGAATTTTATAAAATCTGCAAATAAATGGTTAAAATTGTTATTTTTCTATTAATGAATATGCAAAATAAAATAATGCAATGGCCTGTTGCAGAATTCTTTTAGGAGCTAAATTATTATTTAGATAGACAAAATGAAAGAGTTTTTGTACATCTCTGTTTTTACTTAAGTATTAAAAGGATAAGAACGGTATAGTGGCCAATGGTTATTAAAGTGAATTTATTTTATAGATTAGTGAAACGGGTAGGGATGCTAAACGAACCAAAGTTTCTCGTAGTTCAGTTAGGTTCAGTTCATCCCTTAGTTCTTTTTCTCTACCAAGGGTGGAACTTCATTGAGGAAGAAGAAGGTAAAAGGATGGCTCCATAGTGCAGCATACTACCAGGAAACAGGGATCTTTCAACACAAAATCATACATTATATAAGATGAGAGCAAAATATACAGGGATCTCTGGACACAAAATATACAAAATCATACATTATATAAGATAAGAGCAAGTACATCACCAATGCAATAGAAACCATCATCCTTGCAAGGCACAGCCGTAGAATGAAGCACCCCACCTCGATAATCAGCACATGAACAACTTCCTAAAAACCTCGGCAAGTACCAATTAGCCTCTAGTTCCTTCATGTTCAGTTAACCATTTGAATTGAACATGCATGTGATATTTTCAGCTTGTGAAGCTTGTTTACATTTTCCATTTCCTTTCCTAAATCATTCCCAAGGCAATCGTGTAAAGGTAACGAAGGGTCATTCTTGTTTTAAGATTCTCCAATGGAAGATTTTAGGTAAATATGAGGTCATTTATTTAAAGTATTCAAAGGAAATCTCTCTCTCAACTAAATTCAGCACTTGCAAGTGGATAATGAACCATTTACGAACATGTATGAACAGAGTTTGTTTGGATAGAAAGGAGCTTAGCAATGAATTACAAGGGTTGTTCGGCTCTTTTACCAGCCCTTCAATTGAGAGGTTGGACTTAGAAGTACCTAAAAAAGGGAGAGATGCATTTGGAAAGAACCCTAAAAAAATTATAAAATAGGTAGAGAAGGAAAACATTGGAGGCTGACATTTTGGATTTGGTCCGATTTTAATATAGTATCAGCTGGATCTATTGGCCAGGAAGCCATGAGTAGTTCATATCATGTTGCTTCAGTTGTTGAGAGGCCAGAAATTCGTTCTGCTGAGCACTAAGTTTTCCTTGGTTGGTGTCATGCATGATATCTTGCTGGTCTTCACTATATTTTCCATATTGGATCTTGCCACTGGATCTTGGATTTGGGCCTTGTTGATTGATCGTATTCACTTTTACTGTATTTATGCATTTCCCAGTAAATGTTTCCAACAGTTTATCCAAAATCAGTCTTCATTGATCACAGTTTGCAATCGAAGACATGACTACGTATTAATCATGCGTTCACAGAATATAGTTGGCACCATTATCTAAGAAGCAGTCTACAAACAACCTTTAATCATTAAATTATGGCCAAAGCAGTCTACGAAACAACACTTTAATCACAAAATTATGACTATATACTATCATGGAGTCCTACACAACACTTTAATCATATAATTATGACTACGTACTATCATGATGCCCCCGTACTTCAACCAGCAACACAACAATATTTAAACAATCAAAATCTCTATGTAAAAGATATGTTCTTGATTAACTAGGATGCGGCAATTACGTGATTTAACACATATGGCAATTCTGAAGGAATGAAATCATCAAGACGTGGGCATGCTTCTGAGTAAGCCAAAACCAAATTTAGGCAAAGGTTGGTATGTCAACCAAGCTTGATTTGTTATAAACTGTAAAAAAGGAGTAAAAGATTAGTAAAGTGCAGCAACACATCATCTATTGATTCTTTTGAAGCGGTGAAGCCTATTTACACCGAAATGGAAACGAGACACAAGAAGCACCAAATCTTCAAAAATCAAGAAACAGGGAAACAATAACATATACACACATATATGTGTGTTTGTGTGTGTGAGAGAGAGAGAGAACAGAAAGAAACATCAAAATCAATAAATGACAAAATGGCATCGGATAAATGGCAAAAAAGTAATATACTGTAATAAAAGGCAAAACAGAACATACTATGAACATTTATAGTGGAATTTGAGACCACCACTTTTGCCAAAAAGCAACTTTCCAATTTAAGCTACTAAGATACAAAGTAAATGTTGTAATAATTTCTTTATATGAAGCATCTTATAACAACCCATTCATTTCAACATGTCTCGGTGAGACCGTGACATTTCGACCCAAGAAACTACTGGTTTCAGCCGTTCCCGTGCAGCATAGGGTGAAACCCAACCCTTCGTCTATATCACAAAGCTGCATCTTTCCAAATTGTGACAACAACAATAGGTTCAGATCTCTATGTTACTTGGATGTTATTGGAATTGAGCATTTTCTTCCTTTCTTTATTGAAAACATCCACAAACACACCGAGCTAAAAAAGGAAGAGGAAGAGGGAATCGACTTCTTGAATTGCTCTCTTGGATTTCTCTTGAATTTTTGGATCTTGAATGATTACAAATGAAAGAAGTGACCTCTTTTAATAGGAGGAGCCTAGGGTATATAAATTAATATGCTTATAATAATAAAATATTATTGGTTACAACCTTCTTTTTTATTTTCAATAAATAAAAAAGTCTATCAAGAGAATAGCAATTCTTTTTATGCAAGAGTTGATCCTTGTCTTTATAAAAGAAGTGATATTTTAGTAAGGATTGGCAGCTCCTATGCCTTATTTAAATGGTGTTGAGCTTCTCTTTGTTGCACCATAAGTTTGTCGACCTTCCTCATATCATACATTATCATCAATCAATATCAATTTTGCTACACTTAGGTTGATCAGTTCTTTTTTTATATAGATCATCATCAACCACGCTCAATTTACTATGCTTACACTGATTGATCCCCTCTTGACATGGGTCATGGGTAGACGTCCTCCACTTTATCATCAATCAATATCAATTTTGCTACACTTAGTTTGAACATACTTCTCTATTCAATATAAAATTTGCCGTTAAAAGGAAGCTTCAACATTTTATGTTAAACATAACTTGGTTGCCTTATCTTGGGTCATCCAAAACAGGTGAATCGAGCATATGCTGAGCCATGTAGCATAATAGTTGAGTTAGAGCATATGGACATAGGTTAACCAAGTGAATACACGATCATTGATCGAGTGGAACTATGGATCAAGTGAATCAGTTAGATGAACCTATTCACTTTTTAAAAGTTAATTAATTTTATACAAGCATAATATATATACATATATACACCTAGGCTCATAATCCAAACTTTTATGAAAGTATGCAAATTTTCAGTCCCGAAGAATCTCGATCGACAATATGATCCTCTTAAAAGAAAATAATGGAAGAATTAGGAGATAAAACTCAAAAAGAGAATAAATGCCTCCTAATACTATCTTTTTTTATATGATATGGGCCGGTTTGAATTATTTTTGCCAAAGTTCTTTCTTTCGTGAGTAAGAGTTGATCTCCTATGCTACCAAAATAATTCGTTTAAATAAATCTAAATTATTTGATAGTTTTTTTAGTGAGCCTAGGTTGGTGCGAGTAACTGCTCAAGTTCCTAAGTACGTGCCATGTTGGTACCTCTTTTTAACATTTTAACAGTCTCGTTTTTCAATATCTTCTTAATCTTGTTACTGTAGCTTCCCTTAATCGTCTTTCTACATTTTCAAACTATCTTAAAACAATTTTTCTTTTATCGTGTCACTCCCAATTTGTTTGTATTGGTGCCACCCCCAATTTGTTTCTCGGGTATAGTACGAGTAAGGTAAACAGGATTGAGACTACTAGACGGATAGAGTGTGGATTTTGTCAAACCCAACTAGATACCATTTATGATTGCCTTCAAATGGAGCGAGCAAATTGGATTAAATTCAATGAGTTATGGGTAAGAATGGGTCGGAATTTGGATAGTCGAGTTGGATTTTGGGCATAGAGGGGATCAGATCCAAATAGGGTTGTGTTGAAATGAGACCAACAGGATCGGATTGGGTATGATGGATTTTTCAGAAACCAGATCATTATAGCAAAATGGATCTTTAAGATTCTGATCCGAAATACCTGGATCAAACGGAGTGGATCGGGTCCGCTCGACTTGACCTGTTCTTATTCGTCCCTTGATAGGTTAGGGCACGGTTTAGGGATTCTAGAACGAGGGTGGGGGGAAGAGGGAAAGTGGTGTCGTGACATAGCTTGATGGTGGCATCTACGGTCGACTGGCGGACTCCGGCGGAGGTCGAGCATGTGGCGGATGGTCAATCGAGGTTGGCTGGTAGCTGGCAGAAAGGGTGGTAGGTGATCGGTGGCGGTGACGACGAGGTCGAAGAGCGTCTGAATGGTGGATATCGATGGCTGATGGACAATGCGGTCTGGTAAACTCTTTTCCTTCTTCTTCATTTTTCTTTTTTTGCTTGTCATTGGTGGCAGGAGATCAAATAGAATGGAGGGAACCAGCGATTTCAAACGATATTGTAGGATTTTTACAAGGGGAAGGTTGGATGGTCCCGGATAGATCAATCATTGCCTTTTATAGGCTTCTTGCATTGAATGCTTGCACCATTTTAGCCAGACTTTATAGATTTCTTATGACTTTCTAGATTTTGTACAGTATTTGTCTTGTGACTTTCTGAATTTTGTACGTATTTGAGTGTCTGTGCACAGTGATCGGTTGACATTCTTTGACTTTCATCGCTGATTTTTGGCCTCTCTTTTAGCCCTTTTTTATGCCGGAAATCCTCTTCCTCTTTCAAATAATTGATTCGACTCTAAGTTTTGCTTGTTATTTTATGTGCATAGTACTGTCATCTACCTCTCGGTTGATATCTTGTAATAAGTTTGTTGTACTGTGATAGCTTGTTTCTTTGGTGGGTTTTAAGGTTCTGTATAGTCTCCTTTCTTCTTTGTTTCATCTGCTAACCTTTCTTGATTCCAATCTTTGATCTACACTCACTAAACGTGTGAAATTCTGTAGCCAGCTTTTGCCTTGTTCTTGTGGAAGTCCCCAATAATCTTTGTCTTTGTAGGTAATCTTGAGATTGTCTAATGGTGAGTGTGTATTCGGCTTCCTGAAATCAACGGGTTTGGGATTCCAACCTGTCTTCTTGTAATATTTCTTTACATTTTTTTTGACACTTGCTCTATTCTTTTTCATTGCAGGTTTCCCTTACATATCTGTATATTGAGGTGGAAGGCCCTTCAAGAATGATTGGATTTTTGTCCGTACGTCGCAGCCTATTTGGCGCATTGGAATGAAAAAGACCTCTGTATAATTGGGAAATGTTTTTTCTGTTGATTTTAGTCACTTGTTTGTATATGTTTTCACTTCTTTCTTGGTTGAATCTTGCAATCTGTATATCCCTGTAAAGAAATCGTTCCTTGTACCATTTGTATGTATTGCCTATTTCTTTTGTGCCGCACTCATTGTTTGTAATGTGGGTATGGAAAGCCTTGTACTGATGAAATACCTTTTCTTGTTTTCTTGTACTTACCACGATAATTATGTGATTTCCATGTAATGTTGGACATTTAACATGCCTCATTCGAGGATTCTTGAGAATTCTGATTTTACGATATTATCCATTGTTTTTTATAACTTCATATCATTTTGTTTTTAACATGAAAATTTAGGTGTTTACAAAGCTAAATAGATGCATTAACATGTACAAATCAATTTTTCAAAGTTCATGCATGAGATAACTTTTCAAATTCATTGAATATACCATCATATTTATAATTTTCTAAAACTTTGAATATATAATTCATATTTATAACTTTTAAAATCCATGGACATATAATTCAGATTTATAACTTTCTAAATCCATACAATTCATGTTTTCAAAACTTGAAAACCATGAATATACAATCAAAATTTCAAATTTTGGAAATCATCGAACATACAATGAAATTTTGGAATCTCTTAAATAAAATTTAGATTTTGAAAACTTGCATTATAGAAGAAGAGTCTCTTTTCAAAATCCATTTTCAACCAAATTTATATATCTAATACATCAAGCACATACCCTTTGTTAATCGAACCCAAGCGCTATATATATTGTCCATATATATATATATATATATATATTATAGAGAGAGATTGGTATATCTAACAAATCTCAATCATGGTTGAGATTTGAAATGTAAAAAGCAAAAGTATTACACAGGTACTTTTTGTTTTATAGATTTGAATCTCATAAACAATCAATCACTAAAGATAGATGGTTAAGATTTGTTTGAATTTGTTAGCTTAACATATATTAGTTTCTCTCCTTATATATATACTTATAGCCTTGTATCTTCTCCTAAGATTCAACTCGATAGAACTAGGACAAAGGGTTAGGTCAAATGGACATACATAATTAAAGCTAATAATGTTTAACAATGGATTAAGTTAAGAAAATCAAATTTGACATTATGAAAATGACAAGGCTTAGACTAAAGACCTACCAAACAACACATCAAAGAAACTTGACTTAGTCGTGGTGGTGATCATGTTGTTGGCATCATGTTGCTATTTGTAGTTGTCTTTTTTGTTTAAATATTTAAGATTTTTAAAATCATTTCATGTCTCTCAAAAATGAATATTAAAACCAGTTTTATGAACCAAAACAGATTTTCTTTAGCAAAATTTTGGGTGTTTACTTGTACGTAACTTAATTATTTAATATCATCATGTACACTAAAATAACAATTTGTGAGAGTATGCATAGTCTGCATCCAAAAAAAGAGTGGACGAAAAATATTCTTTTAGTGGAAATTTGTGTTTATATTCCTCCATCCACAGACACAACAATGGTTCTCTTGTTGTCCCTTGTAGCATTTACAATTAGCTCCGGTATCTATAATGCAATAAAAAAAACTTCTATTTCATATGTTTTGTCATTATATAGAAAGCAGGAGACAAACACCCAAATGTATACAAACATAACTAACAATGATCTATGAGTAGAATCTTCCTACTCATTAATAGTGAATTCAACAATATCATAAGCATGTTTTTCAAGTATTATTTCTCTTGTTTATTTAGAAAAACATGCATAGAAAAATATTAAATTTAGATTCTAGCTAGCTAACAAAACCTCTTCAAAAGAAAATTCTTCCTACAAAGAAAAATTTACAACATAAAAATTAATTTGAGACATTTCTAGTATAACCAATTTGTAACACAAACAAATAACAAATTGGTCAATACTTGACCACCAGTACTAAATACACTTTCAAATGCAAGAATAGAAATGAGATAGCGAGCACATCATTGAAGAAATATTACGGTATCGACTTTCATTGGCCTTCCAATATTTCAACGTGTCAAAGTTGTTTGTTCTCTATAGCATTTGTTCCTCCAAGTAAAGCTCAAGTTAAGATTTTCAAGAACAAATTTCATGAGAACCAAATGATTGTATATTGTACCAAATAAAAAATAAAATATTTGCTTGCATATGAAATTAAATAGATATCTTACAATATAAACAATATGAGGAAAGAACTTGAGCTCGGTGATACATTATGACTCCTACCACAAGAAGATTTGAAGGTTGTGTGTTGCCTATCTTGAAGTTGTATGCTTGCCAAAAAACTTATATAATTTGCTTTTCACTAACATTGGTTTATGATTCCTAACACCATCATCATAAAACTACCGATGACATCATTCCACAACCTCAAGATCAAGCCAAGTATCTAAGTAAGTAAATGGTTATAGTAAGTATTAAAATATATTCATATGAACATTTTTAGGATTTTAGATGCATGTTACTTATCATCTTCAAAATGTAATACTATGAATTCTCATTTTTTTCCCCCCAAAGCAACAGATATTTAAAGGAAATAATACCTTATGTTCGATGCTTAAAGCTAGGAAATGCACAATGAGCTTAAAGAGCAAGAAATTAACAAGGATATTTATTTTCTCCCACACATCATCAAGCACGAACCTTATAACTTTTTCCACCTAATGCAGATGCCTCCAATGCAATAATATATTAAGTTATACTTTCATAAGCATGATATAAATGGAATCCTGTCTACTAATACCATCTTGTTTAAGCATCTTTACTTTTAATTGAGCAACTAATGAAAAAAATTTCTTTGCTCACTTAAAATGACTTCATATAGTAATGACTCAGTAAACTTTCTTTATAATGACCTTTGTCAAACCAAGTTAACAATGCAAGTACAAATGAATATGAAAGAAATCACCATTACTTAAAAATTGACTCCTTGATTTCAACTTAGGATTTACTGAGTCAATATATACATCATTTGTACAAGCATTGTCCAATGTGCTAGAACTCTGTTTTTTCATTAATTCCTCAATTTATTAAGAGATTTCATACATTCCTTGTTAAAGAAACATGGATATAAGGGGCATTATACAAAAAAAAAGTACAATAACCTCTTATTTGGTATAGTCATCATATTCTATAAGTTAATTATATTTCAAAACATATACCAAGTATTAAATATTACATGCATATTAGTTAACATAATCTTGCATTGCTCACATTTTCTTAATTCAAGAGACAAGTGCGTATTTAAGTTGCCCAAAAATTAGGAATACAAGATATATAGCTAACTCCATCATACCTATCACATTTAAGAATCTAAGCTAGCCATTTAAGAAAACTTAGATCAGTCTTAGAATATCCTTAGAAGAACCTATCTACAACCGAATAGCAAGTAGCCTCCTTTTGTTGCTCACATTTTCTTAAGTGTGTAGAAATTTTTAATTTAAATTAACCAAATAAATTGTTAGCACAAAAGTTGACCCTTGTTTAGTGGAATAAGAAGACTTTTTATGAAAAAACAATAAGAGCCCTCACATATTTGAAGCAATTGGAAGTAAGTCCTTAAACCCCTGTTTCTAATTCATTTCTCTTTTAAAAAAATTGTTTTGAATTGACTAGAACCAAATATTACTACATTTATGATAGAATAGAAGAAATGAAAAATATATAAGAAAAGAATATCAATCCTTAATGCTTTATATTGTGTAATGTGAAACCAAGAAACTATAAAAAAAGTTTGCCACTCCTTGAGAAGAAAATCTATGCTATGAATCTATTGAAGCCCAAACCAATAAAAGTTGAGATGCCCCTAGATTTGATCTCCTCATTGTTCACAATCTATAAGATATATAAATGAGTATTGAGGGTACTTACTAAAACCTAAAGTATTAAAGAAGAAAATGAGAGGTTAAACTTTAAAGAGAAATCAAGTATAGTTTTACATGATAATTATCACGGACAAAAACGAACAACTTATATGAATCATCTTCTTTCAAACTTACAAGGTCTCATGAGACATGAGAGAGAGAGATGCACCCATAGAGCAAGAGACAAGTTTATATTGCAAATACCTTCAATGTAGATTGATGCTTTTCTTTATAAGAGAATCTAAGAAAAAATGTAGCTAGGGTTTTTCATTCACATTCAACTGAAACTTGTAAAGACTAAATGAAAGTAATATATGAAGATCAAGTTTAAGTTGAGTTGTTTTGATGCAAACTCATTGACAAACCCAAACATGAATTAGACCTAGTCTTTTTGTGGCAGGTTAGAGTCAAGTTAGAAATTATGACCTCTAATATGGATTGGGACTAGAACCATGCCTTAACTATGGGATGGGGTGCTACCTCTAAATTACAAGATAGATCAAGAGGCAACTTATAATGTAAGCAAAGAAGAGAAGGTGAAAGAGATTGACAAAGTAAGGTAGCAAAAGGATAAAAGTGAACCTACTAGGTGAAACCAAGTAGTATATTACATCCTTGAGGCTTTTGCTACTCTTGAATGGGTAAGGGCTTGATTATGGAAAAGCAATATGACCCTTGGATGCTTGTTTGACTCTTATTTTTAGCTAAAATCTTACATGCCTAATCAATATTAGACCCGTAATAGCTTCAAATCAGACTAATAAGTAAGTTGATTTAGTAGTTGCTATTTTTTTATGTGATATGTCTTTGAATTCAATGTTGCTAAATCCTTTGAGTTTGATGCACTTTTTCTAAGTGCATCTACACCATGAAAAGATACAGAATAGAGAAAAGTATATAAACTTTTTTAAAAACAAGAAGAAAAAATAAACACTTTGTTATTTATAGTAAATTAAGCATTTTCTCTAAGAAAGTGAAATAGAGTAAGTTAATAAGCAATAAATTATTATTGAACTAATTAATGTATCATTTTTAGATAATTGAACATTTTTTGCTGCATAGGCCAACATGAAAATATGTTTATGTTGAGACTACTTAATTAAAACATAAGTTATATTGCATATCATAAGGATCACAAGCTATTGAGTAATATTCTTAACTTAAATGATTTTGCTTTGGTGATACAACATGACAGTAAGGCAAGGTTTATTTTAAATCCTTGGATATTAAGCATAATTTATAATTTAACCGAAAGCATAGTGAGGATCCATTACACCCAAATTCTCAGAAGTGGAATAAGGTATAACGTATAGTTAAATCCTTGGATATTAAGCATAATTTATAATTTAAAGTAGGGGCTAATTGTTGGTGCAACGTCAGTGCTTTGGCCAAAAAAAAGTTTGATAAGAAAATAATGACTAATTCCATTTATGGGTCTAATCAAAGTTAAAATTGTATCCTATTATAGTATATGGACCATTTAAAACCATGGGTTATTCCCATACCCTAAAATATTTTATGGCCTTCCTTTATAAAATCATAAGTCTTATTTAATTTCCCTTTGTTGCCAATCAATATGTAGCAGTCATGTTTCGTTCATGACTTCAATTCTCAGTCTTCTTCACATCCATCATTCAAAAGAAAATATAAAGATAATTTAAATGCATAATCTTAGAGACTGATGTGTATAATGTCGCAACAATGCAACATACCACAAGTGATTGCTTATGGTAAACCATTTCATAATGCACAGAAATTAGCAGTTCTACTTGCCTCATGAACATGTTTCCCTAGGGTAGATATAGATACGCACAGGCCATAGATGCTCGAGCCTTAAGGAACCAAACCAAGCTTCTCTACATGTTTATCCTTGGGTCATTATCTTTCAAAAGTTGCTCTCGTCTTTAAACGCATAATAAGCTCAGTGGTGCAAGAGCCTTTCATTGTTCAACTTATTTATTAGCATACCTCATGTTTGCTTAAAGAAAATAGAGCTCAAGAGAATGTAAAAAAGAAATCAATATATATAATATTTGTGTAATCTAAATATTTAACCTTCAATCTTAAAAGGTTAAGCACCATTCATATTCTATGAACTATGATTATGAAATGGTAGGTAGGCTTGAAAGCATTTTTTTAAACACTTATTCAAACAAGATTTAAATTGATGGAGAGAAGACAATTGTATTTGTACCTAAATTCTCATATGTGGATCCAATTTAACTATGAAAATATAGCAAAAGCTAAGCCAAATATTCTCCTACACTAAGTGTAACAATCGGTTCATGTGTTGTTGTTTTCTTTCAATACTTTTGAGATGTGACATTGGTGAGTGGCTATTATCTTTTTTTAAATACTTCCTACTAATTTCTTATTTCATATCAAATATTTATCTATCCAAATATCTAAACTACCTTGAGCATGACTCTTAATTTATCTTTCATGGATGTCATACCAACTTTCATTTATAATGACTTTATTGTAATTATAGTTGTTCTTGTATAGTTATACATCTGTCTCAACATCTTCATTTGGAGCATTGTAGTCCTTGAATTTAAATATTCTTGATTTACGTGTCCTAGAAGGAATATTCAAATACTTTATTCTCCTATTTAAGTAAAAATCTCTATTCCCACACAAATATAGCATTCAATAAAATGAATAGTTAAACATACCCAAAAAATTGAAGTTATTTAAACATGAAAGAAGATATCATATGTCAGCATGAAATCCTTAAGAATTCAAATTGCAAGTAAAAACTGTTCTTTCTTTAGTGAATTCTCACATATCTCAAAGTTAATCAATTTCACAAAAAACTAATTAGTGTCTAAAGTAGGTCACATGATGTTTTGCACCTATTGGGGACCGGGAAAACAGCTATATAGATAGGCACACGCACATATAAGTATATATAGATATGTATGTATATATATATATATATATATATATATATATATATATATATATATATATATATATATATATATATATATATATTATACTACATATATACATATATAAATATAAACATATAGTCACCAATAAGAGTACTATAGTTATGCATGCAAGAGAAATAGAGAATCTACCTGGAGAGTTGGGGGCGGCCATCCCCTGAAAATTTAAAAATTTACTGAAATATGTACATTGCCCCCTCCAAAACTATTTTCTAGATCCGAGCCTTTTTCTTTTTTGGTTACAAAGGAGAGGACTGAGTCTAACAAACACATGGGCCCCTAGGAATTGAACTTGCCACTACGACATGGGACTAAGAGAACCCTGCCATTTGAGCTAATGCTCTGGTGCTGCATGTGTTAACAATATTTAAATAAAAAGTATTCAATCAAGCCGAAACAAAAATTTATAATAATATTTTCATGCTTTAATTGGTATCAAGAAGAAGCATGCCTTATGTTATGTATTTAATGTTTAAATTTGTTGAACCATAAATGGAGGCAATAAGAAACCATGTCAAAATGAGCATTGCCGGGGTTCTAGGCCAGAATTGTTTGGCGCATATTAGGAGCCGGGGCAAATGAACAGCTGTCCAGCCCTGGGAACTGAGGTGGGCCTAGCTGGCTGGACTGCAGGCTCAGTGTGTGTGTGTGTGGGCGCGTATCATACCGGCCAGCTGGGGTTAACATCTCTAGCAATAACCATCAAGCCAATACCCACAAAAGAAAATGTGAAATCAGTTAGGGACCTTGGGTCTGACTAAAGTCGAGAGCATCTAATCTTATCTCCCCTCCTTGTCGGACATGAACTCAGTCCCGCTCGTGCCTAAACACAAGTCTAGTCATAATGGTTAGGTTCCAATGCGCACCCAATGTGGCAACGGGTATGAATAGGACAGATTTGCATATATAGATCCACAACATGTAGATGCATATCGACCCATATGAGTTTGTGAATTTGGTTTACTCCGACCCGAATAAAACACCCAATCATGGCAGGTCAGATTTGGGACTGGAATCCATATTTAGATTGAAATTGGGTCTTGAATAAAATCTGCTTGAAGTAGACTAAATTATCCCATCAAGGTTAAAATGATGAACTTCGAAAGTTAACCTGCGGTAGAGATCCCATTGACAGAAGAAATAAAACGGTCAGAGAAAACCAGCGTTGGGAGTTTAGGAGGCCCCCATATTTAGACGTTGGCAGCAATGATTGGCAAGATCTTGGCAATATCGTTAGAAAAGAAGATTTATGGGGCACAGCCATCTAGGAACAGATGGGACCCAACTCACCAATGAATCAATAGATTGACAGCAGAGACACGGCACGCTTCTTCTCTCTCTCTCTCTCTTTCTTTTGGTGGTGGGTGGGCTCATCCCCAGCGCAGCCCACCTCTCTATCTTTCTCTGTCACTGTGTGCGTCTTTCTGTGATTTGGACACCTTTTGTTCTTTATTCTTCTTTTGTGTGATCTCATATCCTTCATTGTTCTCTTCTCGCCTTGGTGAGCGTTCTGCTCTCTCTCTCTCTCTCTCTCTCTCTCTCTCTCTCTCTCTCTCTCTCTCTCTCTCTCTCTCTTTTCTCTCTCTCGGTCGAGAAGATGCAGCGTCTGGCTTTTGGCAAGATGGAATATGGGTACTCGTTCTCTCTTTGTTTCTTGTGTTCTGATCTAAAGCTTATGTGCGCCGTCTCTCTCTCTCTCTCTCTCTCTCTCTGTTTCTGTAGATGTAAGCATTACAGGAGAAGGTGCAAGATAATAGCGCCGTGTTGTAACAGAGTGTTCTCCTGCCGGCACTGTCATAACGAGGCCGTGGTAGCCTTTATGTTTCATTTGATCCCGTTTTTGGGTTTCCGTATTGTTGTTGGCCGATTTTCTGTAATTGGTTTTTGTGATTCTAATGAATCTTAGAGCCACTGGAACTATGACGGGGATCCTCATGAACTTGTCAGGCGTGATATTCAGAGAGTAGGTTTCTTCGTCTCATGATTATTCCCAATTCGTCATTGAAATTTCTCTCTATCTCTCTCAATATTCAATAGTGCTTATTTTAGACTGATCGTTTGGTTTCTCCTATGACATGTAGGTCATATGCGCAGTTTGTGATACTGAACAAGATGTGAGTATTCCTCTTTTGCAAGCACTGAGCCATATGTTGCCACTTATAGTATGTTGCTTAGAGAAGGAATTTGTATATTCAGGCATTCCGAGTATGCACAAACTGTGGAGTCAATATGGGGGAGTACTTCTGTGAAATTTGCAAATTCTATGATGATGATGTAAGTCCAGGCTCCCTAGTTATCGTGTCTCTGCTTCATCATCTTCTGAAATAGGATGAATTGAGACGTTATTTTGTAAGAATTTCTCTCTAGTTCTCCTTCGAATCTTTCATCTTGCTACTTATGTGAGAATTTTGGATTTCAGACTTCCAAAGAACAATTCCATTGTGATGATTGCGGTATATGCTGGTTGGTTGTTGAAACTCTGCCATTTTTGCTCTTTTAGTTGCCTTACGTCTGCCTTCATATTGGTTGGTATGATACTGATATAGTCTTTGCCCCAATTTTACAGAGTGGGAGGGAGTGATAACTTTTACCACTGCAAAAAATGTGGTACCTTTCCTACTTTGTACTACATCTTGCAACGACTCTTTTACTTCTTTCTTTGCTTTTAAGAATTGATTAGTGAACAACAATCACACATAGTTAAAGTTGACTATGTGCTCCCCAAGTATGAAATAGAATTTCAATATCCTGAGAATGATAAGGTGGTGCCTAAGCAATTGCTTGAGTCCTTGTGCTTAATCCTTGACTAGAGTGTAATTTTGGGAGAATGGCATTCCCATGTTGAAGAAACTGTTATATAAACTCTTGTTAGTGCTTGAAGAGTAGTATTGTAGAATTTGTTGAATCATATTATGCAAATTACACAAGGAAGAGTTCAATGCTTGCATCAATAGCTTCAATCCCCTGTGTGGTGAAACCATAAAGCCAGGTCCTTACCAGACTATATCATAGTCATACCATATCATTAAAATAGGTGGGAGGCTCCTTTACTTTTGTAGGTGCATACGCAATAGATACATACATATATGTGTGTGAGTATGCATCTACGTGTATATGTATGAGTCAATGTGGATGCACAAGTAGAATCGGAAGATAATCTCACAGTTGTGTACGGTTCTACTCTTTCAGGAAATCAATTACTTGATGTCTTCTAAATTGCAGTTGATCTATCTTTAGGTTTTAACCTAGGATTATCTCCTGTGGGAAGGAATTGTGTGATATTCATATCTGATTGTTTGCTTACGCTCTTCCCAAAATGTGTTATTCTCTCGTCACCTTTGTGGTTATATTTCCAATTCTAGCTATTCATTCTTATAACTCAAGTCTTAGTTCCAACCGATGTTATCTGTATCACCCATACCAATAAAAATAAGTAGTTTTCAAAGTTATCAAGAATGAAAAAGGTAATTTACTTCAATACCTTACTAATTATAACCACGATCAACATTAGTAGGTTGCACAACACAACTAAACAATAAGAACCATAAAAATAAGCAGTTTTCAAAGTTTTTTTCAAAAATAGAACAAGCAATTTCCTTCAATAACTTACCTACTATAACCACATCCAACATTGGTACCACGAATTAGAAAGCTAGTCTAACTTATAATAGTTATTGAATTTTACTAGTTTTTTTATTATTCTTGTTTTTTAAAATATTTTAAAAAAATTTATGATATGATACATCCGTCTCATAGAGGATAATGATACGCATACGATACGATACAAACAAGACTGGTTCCACCTGACAGCATTAACATAGCGATCACATTCCCCAACAATGTGTCTCACTAGGTCATGCTTTATGGTCCTTCGTATGTGTCGGACATTGACTTGCCCATATGTTTTGTGATATTTTCTTTTATCAGGGACATCATAATCTCATGAAATTGAGTGAGTGATTTCTAAGAGTTATAGAACCATTTTAGGATCATATTGTCATGAATTTGGAGAATGAAACCAAATGCTCTCAATTATGCTTGGGAAAACACAACTCATAGCTCTGAATTGTTTTTGGAAGTACCAAAAATTGCATTTGCATTTACTCTTATCAAGAAAAATATAAGTATTGTAGTTCCCTTTTTCATCGGTGCTGCTAATAGCAAAACGATATTCCTTACAGGATCTTGTTATTCAAACTCGTTACGTGACAATCACTCATGTGTGGAGAATTCGACGAGGCACCACTGTCCAGTTTGCTATGAGGTGCATCTTAAGTGACTTGATTTGTAGTTTTACTGGTGCTTTGACTTATTTCTGACATGGAATTTATATTTAATTGTGGGTCTTTCACATTGCAGTATCTGTTTGATTCCTTGCGAGATATATGTGTCTTGAAGTGTGGGCACACAATGCATCAAGAGTGTCTCGAGGAGATGAAGAACCATGAACAGTAAGCCCTCAAAAGCATTGAAAACATGTGAAGATTCAGGATGTTATGTTGCACAACATCTGCATTTTCTTTGATTTCTTTAAACTGTTATTCCTTTTGCCTGCAGATATTCATGTCCGATATGCTCCAAGTCACTGTTTGACTTTGACATGTCGCGAGCCTGGAAGAAGATAGATGATGAGGTAAGTGTGTGTTGTATATTTCATAGCTTAGCACCACATGATTATTCACGTTTCTGAACTTGCCAAACTTCAGTTTGTCAGTCTGGATTGACCTGGTGATTTATGACATAACTATCTATCTGATGAGTTGAACAAAGATATAAGTTCATCTTTTTATTGCATTCTTCATGTTCTGTGATTTTGTTTTTTACTGTGCCTAATGATTCATGATCGATATGAGGTGCTTGTGAAATTCTTGTGTACATGTCTTATGAAGTAGACCATGAATGCACTTGGAACGTCTGATTTACTCCTGGGTGGAGCTAGTATGGCAAAAATGCACTAGTACTATGTGGCTTACCTGAGCAGGCTTTCTGCTTTCTTTGGCGATTTTGCTTTCTCCCTTTTTTCTTTTTGAGGGCGGATTTCCTTTCTTCGTATGCACATGCTTTCTTGTTGATTAAGCATTTTGTTTTCTTTTTATCATTGAAAATCCAGGACAAATGGCGTCTACTCACTAACAGTGTTAAGTGGTTAAGAGAAAAGGGTAGTCCTCATCCCTTATAGAGGGCATTTTGGTCTTTTGAGTTATGAAGTGTAATGCACGTTAAAGGGATTTCATTAAGGATGTTTCAGCCCTTAATCAGTGAAATGAATCTCTCTCTCTCTCTCTCTCTCGTGATCTTGCTTGGATGTTTACTCAAGATGGTATGAGAGCTTGATTAGTCCCCAATGCATGATTCTTCATCATTAATGGCTGCCATACTTCGACCAACCTTCCTCCGTTCCACAAGGTAATTCGTTCTCCATCTACCAAATGCCTTCCTTCAGTTGCCATCCTTGAATGGGAGCGTTGCACTCTCCATGCTATCATAATCATTGGTGCACAGATCAATGTCGTCATCAACCGCTATCTTTCATTGCTCAGTTTTACCAAGATATGTAATCAGATGAATAATCAAGTCTGGTGTTCCATTCATTTGTATTGTCTGTCCTTCCATAATATCCAATTCAGGGAATTGAAATGCTGAGTAGAGGTGCATAGGTTATATTTTTAAGTGTATACCGGACTAATTTCTATGTTGTCCAGTGTTAAGATCGCTGTCTGAGTAGTTCAGTTTATGTATGACTGAAGTTATGGTTTATCAGTATGGTGCTTGCTCTATGTTCATATTTTTTGAGTAGTTATCTATGTGAACAAGGCTAGTGTAAGCCCCCGGTATGATATTTCCAGGTAAAATGGAAGAACCAGCCAATAAGGTTGAAAGGTTAAAAAGACAACACAAAAAAATGGTGGAAGACAAAGAAATTATAAATATGGGAGGCAGGGAGAGATTACAGATTTGATGGAAGGAACTACACTTGGATGTGCAAGATCTGTTGAACTAGCTATTTCAGCTAGAGGGAAGTGTCAGTATATTATTGGAGATTTGGTAAAACTTGAGACTTATGGCTCTACATATGCGTGCAAGAAGAAAACACATTGGTTTCCTCTTGGTTATTCTGTTCACTGTTATCATCTATTAGAAAAACATTTATATACTTAGAATCAGCCAAAAAATATGGAAGGCAATTGCCAAAGCTTATTGCAAAGGAATATGAAATGAAATGTGAAATTATAGATAAGATTAGAAAGTGTAGACTAGGAAACCACACTATAAGTGAGTATTATGCAGACTATGGGGATTATGTGATGAGTTGCAATATTTCATTCAAATCAAGTATGCAACATGTAAAAAGAAAAGGAATGGAGAAAAACAAAAGAGGAAAAGTATTTGATCTGCTATGGGGGGTATCTCCAACATATGAGGCAGGTAAGGCTACAAAAGAACTACCGTACTTGGGAACAGTGTACTTGCTCCTTATTAGAGAGGATGATAAAAAGAAAACTTAGTGAAAATGAACCTGACATAGATAGATCAACTATGGTTGGGACAAATCATTTATATACTCCAGAAAGAAAGAGGATAAGGTGAAGGCTATGTTGGTAGTGGGAGGTGCATAGGACCTCTAGGAAATCATGTGAAGGACAAATTTAAGTGCACTCATTGGGGAAAGAGTCTCCACACTAGAGAGCAATTCTAGGACTTAGTGGGCAAGCCCATCGGTACGAGGAATGAAGCGTACCACACTTCTACCATGGATGCTGCTAGAATTGGCATAGAGAAAGATAGATTATCTTGTATAATACAAAGGATAGCATAGCTTGAAGTAAAATTTGGTGATAGAGCTTCCTCTTCTTCTTCTTCTTCACAAGTGATTTTGGCAATCACTCTGGTAGAGTCGCAGGTAATCTTATATTATCTCCTTTGCATTCTAGCACTTCAATAATTGATTCATGAGCTAGTGACCATAGGGTAGGAAAGAAAGGGGTCTTCTCAAGCTGTAGTTCTAATCCTACTCGAAGTAGCTAACTGATCAGGCACTCCTATTAATTTTCTTTTTGTGAGCTTGCTGACTGAGAATTTGGATAGTTTAGTAACCTTTTCTCCAACTCAGATGGAGATCTTTGGTTGTGGTAATAAAAGGGTGGCTTTTACATTCTTCAAGATCCTCCGGTGATGGTTTCCTTGAGCACTCGTATCCCTGGTGGAGTTAGTGAAAATATCAAGTTATGACATTTACTAGTGTCAAAGGTTGGGAATGTTGTGCTTGATGTCATCAAAGATCTAAAGTAAAGTAGTTTTGCAATGTGATGTTTGTTAGAGGGCTAAAGATCACAAAGTGTCCTTTCTAAATGTCAAGAAGTGTCATACCTTTTGAGTTAGTCCTTATTGATGTTTGGAGACCTAGTCCAATTGTGCCATTAGGGGTTCATAGATACTTTGTCATTTATTATTGATTGTGCATTAAGTGTTAGCTCTATCGCTGATAGAGTGCAATACGTATCATATCATGGAGCTTCACGATATAATGCACCATTGTGTACCACACTTTAAAAAGTATTGTGCGATACGGTTAGTATCGCCCATATACAACCAGGGTCCTTGGCCAAACAAAAAAAAATATTTTTACAGGTTTTTGGCTTATGTTCAAGGTGTGAAGAATATGCTTTTAGGGTCAGTTTTAGTAAATTTGATGTTTTAGGTATTATTGTAATTGCTCGAGTACTAAGATCATTTTGGTCATTTTCTATTTTATAACCCATTATATAAGGGCAGGACGTTTTGTATTAGGGTTAAGAGGTTGATATTAAGAAAGAGAGAAAGAGAGGGGAGACAACCTCTATTGGAGGTCTGCCCCCTCCTCATATCTCCCATTTTTCCTCTTTAATGTTCTAACTCTTTGGTATATTTGATCTTTCGCAGCTTTGCTACACTACTCTCGAATTCCAACATGGTATTAGAGCAAGGTTTAATCGATTAGAGCAACGGGTAGTGATTGCTGATGTGAGGGAAAAGTGCGTGAGGGGAGAGCAAACACCCACTCTCCAAACCCTGGTTCATCCGACGGTCATTGCATCGTTCCTGTTCTTTCGAGAATCACAATAAATCTTTGGCTGGTTGGTTGTTTTTATTCTGGCGACTCTACCCTTCAATCATGGTCGGGCGATTCATAATGAGGAAGATTGACTGAGACGCGAGTGAATCTTCCATTCGGGAAACCCTAGGTGCGATCATCAATTGAAACCCTATTCACCTCGCACAAATCTGCCAGAAACGCCCATATCCTAAGGAATTCCATCGTTGGGATCCGTAGACACTATTTGAGGAGATCTGCCATTTGGTCGGTGAGGTGTCCACCGGATTTTGTAGGTCCGTGCCGTGCTCATCGAGATGGGAAACATTAAAAAGCTGATGAACCAGATCATGGAGCTCAAGTTCACGAGCAAAAGCCTTTAAAGGCAATCGAGGAAGTGTGAGAAGGAAGAGAAAGCTGAGAAGCTCAAGGTCAAGAAGGCGATCAAGAAGGGGAACATGTATGGCTCTCGGATCTATGCAGAAAACTCCATCTGGAAGAGGAACGAGCATATAAACTACTACCTCCACCTCGCCTCACGGTTGGATGCCATTGTGTCATGCCTCGATTGACAGGCGAAGATGATGACGATCAACAAATCCATGGGATTGATTGTCAAGGCGCTCGAGTCCTTGCTCGCAACAGGAAATTTGCAGATGTCTAAGACAATGGACAAATTTGAGAAGCAATTCATTGATATGGAGGTTCAAGCACAATTTACGGAGAACTCGATGGTCGAAAGTACGTCTCTGACCACGCCAGAGGATGATGTCAACTTGATGCTAGTCACTGATGTTGAGTTGTTCACGAGGCCGATGATGGAAATCACACTAAGCTGTGTTTCGATGAAAGAGCAGTAGAGGTTGTCCATGAAGCAAGTCGTTAGAGAGATGAAGAGGGTCGTGAATAACGTCAGGATGCTCCCTCTCTTTGCATGGTTTGATAATTTCACTGGAATTTTTGTCATCTTTTCCTGTTTGTAATTCACTTATAGACATGTATGTGAAGTTGTTTAAACCACTTCTCTCTCTGGATATCGTTCGTCAAATGGAGGAGATTAATTATGTGTCATGGTGTTCACTTCTTTTGTCATGGATTAGATTAGGCTTGCTCAATGAAGCTCATATACTATTTGAGAAAATGCCACAAAGAACAGTGGTTGCCTGGAATGCAATGATTGCTGGCTATGGATGCCGTGGGGATGCTGCAGTTTCTTTAGGGAAATGAAGAGAACAGGGGAAACACTTGAATTGTCAATGTTTTTCTTGAAGTCTCATGAGTTTATTTGGAGATGCACAACATGCTTGTTATGGCCTATGGTTCATGCCCACATCGCATAATGTGGTTTGCATATAATGGTAGAAGTGATGAACTCAAATGGGCAGTGGACATGATGCTCAAGAGAAATGTTCACCTGCACATCAAGTGTTTGATGAAATGCTCAAGAGGGTTGAAAAATTTGAAAAAAAATGCAAAAGAATGAGATTGGAGGGATTGCCATACTGATGAGTTAAGGAGGAAAGAGAGGTAGCTGTGTGTGGGCACCAAAGTAGAGTTGCAGGCATATAAGATGGAATGTCTCCAATCTATCGATTCTTGTAAAGATTGCAGTCATGAGGATGACTAAAATGTGTTTTGCAGCCATGAGGTTGGTGGAATTTGCAGTCAAAGAAGTTGCTGAAAATCACTAGCCAAAAAGGTTGAGTTGAAGATATTGCAGTTAAAGAAGTTGCTGAAGATGATGAGCCATGAAGGCTGAGTTGAAGATGTTGCAGCAAAAAAAGCTGTTGAAGATGACCAATCATGAAGGTTGAGTTGAAGATGTTGTAGCTAAAGAAGCTGCTCAAGATGATCATTCATAGAGGCTGAGTTGAAGTTGTTGCAGTCAAGAAGCTACTAAAGATTGGTGCAACCGTGAACCTGCTAAAGAACAACCATGAATGTTGATGAAGAATGATACAACCAGGAAGGTTGCTGAAAAGCGGACAACTAATAGGGTTAGGAAAAAAAATCAATTTTTTTAACAAGTTTGGAGTTTGAAGTATCTCACCCCCAATTTGAGGGGTGAAGAATATGCTTTTAGGATTAGTTTTAGTAAATTTGATGTTTTAGGTATTATTGTAATTGCCCGTAGTACTAGAGGTATTTTGGTCATTTTTTATTTTACAGCCCATTATATAAGGGCTGGATGTTTTATATTAGGGTTAAGAGGTAGGTTGATATTAAGAAAGAGAGAAAGAGAGGGGGCGACCACTATTGGAGGTCTGCCCACTCCTCATATCTCTCATTTTTTCTCTTCAATGTTCTAACTCTTTGTTATGTTTAATCTTCTGCGACGCTACTCCCGTGGCTCCCCTCCTTGGTGTTCAAGGCTCCAAAAACGATGTTTTATGACATCCGTGCAAGGTTCTCAACCCGCGTTGTAGGTATACATTTTGAGTTTTTTTTATTTGTTGTTTTTTTATGTTATTTGTATTTTTCTTTTTTGAATGACAAAATATGAAGTCATGAAGTACATGTATATGATTTTTATTGTATTCATGAAGTGGGAGACACTCTATTTGAGTGCTATGTGAAGATTGAGGATTTATGAAGTATTTTTATTTTAAAGTTTTTTATTGGATTGAAGTGTTCAATTAAGAAGTATTTTTATTAAGAAGTATTTATGAAGTATTTTTATTTTTAAGTTTTTTATTGGATTGAAGTGTTCAATTAAGATGGCAGGAAGGGGTGTTAGTGACTCCTAATCATGATCGGATGATCCGGCATAGTAGTGGGGTACAATAGTTGAGGGAAATAGATTGAAAATAAGATGTTTATTTTGTGAGAAGGTAGTTAGTGGTAGAATTTCACGATCGAAACATCACTTAGTAGGGATTAGGAAAGAAGTTTTTCCTTGCATGGCTAAAGTTAGAAATTGTTAGAAGGCATTAGATGGTAATGTTTAGAGATTATTGAGAGGATACATGAGAAGAGATAACATAAGGATGATTTAGAGATATTTGAGGAAGATGATGAAAATGGTGTTGGGTAAAGTTAGAAATTGTCAGAAGCCATTAGATGGTAATGTCTAGAGATGATTTAGAGAATACATGAGAAGGATGAATTAGAGATATTTGAGGAATATGATGATAATGGTGTTGGATTGGGTGATAGTATTCTTTTTGATGGTAGGATAAAGGTTGGTAGTAGTAGTTCTCGACCACCAATTAAGAGAAAGAAGGTTGTTGAAGATGTTGAAAGTGAAAGTGGTAAAAGAGGAAGGAGTAGAGGAAGAGCTTCCTCAAGCATACAATTATTTTTCCTCCTAATACTATACATGGTGTTTAACCTGTTATTCGTGTTGCTATGACTTTAGAACAACCGTATGAGCGAACAGACCTTGCAGTACATAGATGGTTTTATGATGCATTTATTCTATTTAATGTAATAAATAATTTTTTTGAGAGAGTCATAGAAGAGGAGGGTTGTGTTAGGCTTCCGACAGCCAACGTAAAACTTCGTCGGATTTTTATAACATGGATTACAAAAGTTATGAGCATTGCTTTGGGGCATCCCTACTTAATGACGTGCTACAAAGCCCAAATGCAGTAATAAGTAAGCAAGGACTACTACATTTTCGCCCGAATATAGTGAATCAATTGCAGATAGGGTTCTCACATTATGGACGGGTATGGGTAAAGAAGTTAGTCCTGCTACATTGCCGTCCGAATGTAGTGAATAATTTTCAGAGAGGGTATCTGCATTTTGAATATGGACGGATGCAGGGATAATCAAGCTAGTCCTAGATAATAAGATTCGTATTGATTCTTGGAATATTGGAACATTATCCGGTAAGCTAATGGAGCTGGTAGATACTATGATTCGGAGAAAGATTCATATTCTATGTTTATAAGATACAAAATGGGTTGGAGAAAAAGCAAAGGAGATAAATGATACATGTTTAAATTATGAAATTATGGTACTCAGGTACAAAAAAGGCTTGAAACGGAGTTGATATTATCATAAATAAAGATTTAAAGGATAGTGTAGTAGACATACAACGATATAGTGACTGAATCATGACGTTGAAATTAGTGTTAAGAGCAAAGGTTTTGAATATAGTTTCTGCCTACGCACTCCAAGTAGTACTAGAAGATAGTATAAAGACAACTTTTTGGGAAAAGTTAGATAAGGTGATTCAAAAGATTCCACAAAGGGAGATGATTTGTTTAGGAGACTTAAATGGACATGTCAGTAAAGAGGCATTAGGATATCAAGGGATTCATGAAAACTTTGGTTTTGGAGATAATGAGGAAGGTAGGGAGATTTTAAATTTCGCTATAGCATTTGATCTCTTTATAGTCAATACGATCTTCAAAAAACGAGATGAACATTTAATTACTTATAAGAGTGGCTTATCACAAACACAAATTGATTACTTTATTTGTAGAAAAAAAATAGAGCATGTTTAAAGATTGCAAGGTAATTCAAAGAGAAAGCTTAACTACCCAACATCGACTTTTAGTTATAGATTTACAAATAAAAAAATGGACAAAGAAGAAAAGAGTGCATCGAGCTATTGGGACTAAATAGTGGAACCTCAAAAGCGAGAAAGAAAATATATTTAAACTGAAAGTCCTTTAAGGAGATGTTTGGAATTATGTTGATACACCCTGTGATATGTGGAACAATATGGCTATACATATTAGGAAAGTGGCAAAAGATGTGTTAGGTGTATCTAAGGGAGGTGTACCGGCACAAAAAGAAGCTTGGTGGTGGAGTGAAGTAGTGCAAAATAAATTCAAGGCAAAGAGGGCATGTTACAAATTATATTATGCTAAGAAAACTAATGAAACTTTAGAGGCTTATAAGAAAGTAAAGAAGGAAGCAAAAAAGGCCATGAGTGAAGCAAAAGCTAAAATTTGGGAGAATTTATATAAAAAACTCAATTCAAAAGAGGGTGAAAGAGATATTTTTAGAATAGCTAGGTCTAGAGATAAGAAAACTAAAGATCTTAATTATGTTAGATGCATTAAGGATGAGGATAAGTCCATACATTAACCTTATAAGAGACATGTATGATGGTGCAAAACATGTGTGAGGACTCACGAAGGAATAACAAGCTTCTTTGAAGTTAATATTGGGTTACATCAAGGATCAACTTTAAGTCCATACTTATTTATAATGGTAATTGATGAGTTAACGAAACATATTCAAGATGAAGTATCTTGGTGTATGTTATTTGCATATGACATTGTATTAATGGAAGAGTCTAAGGAAAAAGTTAATAGGAAGTTGAAAGTATCGGGAGAAACATTAGAAAGCAAAGGTTTCTGACTTAGTAGAACAAAGACAGAATATATGGAATATAAGTTTGATCATTTAGTTACCTCAGAGGACATAGAAATTAAAATTGGCACACATTTCATCCCCAAAAGGAAAGTTTTAAATACCTCGGTCAATTTTTTAGAGTGATGGAAGAATTGATGGAGATGTTACGCATAGAATTAATATTGATTGGTTAAAATGGAGAGTAGCATAATGTATTCTTTGCAATAAGAAGATACCATTAAAGTTAAAAGGTAAATATTATAGAACTGCAATTAGGCCTGCCATGTTTTATGGTTTTGAGTGCTGTAAAGTTAATCATCAACATGTACAAAAGATGTTTGTGATAGAAATGAAGATGCTGAGATGGATGAGTGGTCATACAAGAAATGAGTGGTCATACAAGAAAAGACCGTATACCTAATGAGTTATTAGAAACAAATTAGGAGTGGCACCAATAGAGGATAAAATGAGAGAATATCGTTTAAGATGGTTTGGACATATAGAAAGAAGATCAAAAGAAGAACCTGTAAGAAGGCATGAAAAACTAAATTTAGAAAGTATTAAAAGGCTAGAGGACAACCACAAAAGTATTGGAAAGAAACAATAAAGAATGATCTAGCTTATTGTGAGTTAACTGCTAACATGGCACACGATAGGGATCTACGGAAACAAAGAATCCATGTAGCTGATCCCATCTAGTACGAGAGAAGGCTTAGTTGTTTTGTTATTGATGTTCTTGCATCAAGGATGAGGATAAAAAAATTCTAGTGGCAAATGATGATATAAGAAATAGATGGAAAAACTGTTTTTATAAGCTTTTTAATGAAAATAAAGATGTTAGTATTAGCTGAGGAGAGTTGGCCAAATAAGAAAAGTATATAAACCACAATTTCTACTGATGTATTCAAAAGAATGAAGTCAAAGAGGCTCTTAAACATATAAAGGGTGGTAAATCTCTAGGACCAGATAATATTTCTATAGAAGTTTCGAAAATACTAGGAGAAATAAAAATCACTTGGCTCATAAAACTATTTAATAAAATATGAAAAACCAAAAATGCTCGAGGAATGGAGAGCAAGTACACTTATGCCCATATATAAGAACAAGGAAGACATTCAAAATTGTGCTAATTATCAAGGTATCAAGTTAATGAGTCATACTATGAAATTATGAGAAAGAATTATCGAACGTAGATTAAGACAAGTATCAAGTACAATAGAGAACCAATTTGAATTCATGCCAGACAAATCTACTCTTGAAGCGATTCACCTTTTGAGACGTCTTATGAAACATTTTAGTGCAAAAAAGAAAGACCTTCACATGATATTTATTAATCTAGAAAAAGCTTATGATAAGGTACCAAAGAAGGTTCTTTGGAAAACTTTAGAAAAAAGAGGTATCCCATTAACATACATTAACCTTATAAGAGATATGTATTATGGTGCAAAAACATGTGTGAGGACTCATGAAGGAATGACAGACTTCTTTGAAGTTAATATTGGGTTATATCAAGGATCAACTTTAGTCTATATTTATAATGGTGATTGATGAGTTAACAGAACATATTCAAAATGAAGTACCTTGGTGTATGTTATTTACAGATGACATTGTATTAGAGGAAAAAGTTAATAAAAAGTTGGAACTATGGATAGAAACATTAGAAAGCAAAGGCCTCCGACTTAGTAAAACAAAAACAAAATATATGGAATGTAAGTTTGATCATTTGGTTACCTAAGAGGACATAGAAATTAAAATTACTTCAAAAGACATAAAAATTAAAATTGGCACACATTGCATCTCCCAAAAGGAAAGTTTTAAGTAGGGTCAAATTTTCATGGAAGAATTAATGGAGATGTTAGCATAGAATTAATGTTGGTTGGTTAAAATGGAGTGGAGCATCAGATATTCTTTGTGATAAGAAGATACCATTAAAGTTAAAAGGTAAATATTATAGAGCAACAATTAGATCTTCCATGTTTTATGGTTGTGAGTGTTGGGCAGTTAATCATCATGTACAAAAGATGTCTGCGACAGAAATTAAGATGTTTAGATGAATGAGTGGTCATAGAAGAAAAGTCCGTATACATAATGAGGTTATTAGAAATAAATTAGGAGTGGCACCAATAGAGGATAAAATGAGAGAATATCGTTTAAGATGGTTTGGACATATAGAAAGAAGATCAAAAGAAGAACCCGTAAGAAGGTATGAAAAACTAAATTTTGGAAGTATTAAGAGGTAGAGGACGACCACAAAAGTGTTGAAAAGAAACAATAAAGAATGATCTAGCTTATTGTGAGCTAACTGCTAACATGACACACGATAGGGATTTGTGGAAACAAAGAATCCATCTAGCCGACACTGTCTAGTATGGGGAAAGGCTTAGTTGTTGTTGTTTAGTCACAGAAGGAGATATGATGTACTATTATGGCTGATAGATGAACAAATAGGCGAGGAAGGACTTTGCTAAATTTTCTTTTATTAAACTTTCTTGTCTATTGTTCCAAAAGACTTATATTTTTGAGATTTCTAGATATGTCACAGGAGAGACATACGGCAGAGGTCCTAAGCTACGAATTTGATAAGTTGATATCCGAGGTTGGGATAGAGAATGTAGTCTAATTCATTATAGATAATGCAACTTACTATTAAGCAGTTGGGAAGGAGTTAGCATATACTTATGGGACTTTCTATTGGACACCATGTACAACCCATTGTTTAGATCTCATCCTTGAGGATATTGGTGAGACTGATGAGATAAAGGAAACAACTGAGTGTTGCCAAGATATCACCAAATTTATCAATAACCATATTTTTATATTATGCATGATGAGGAGATATATAGATAGTGCAGAGCTCCTTCATATAGTTGTAACTCGGTTTGCAATTAATTTCTGATATGTACATGAAACAAAACCAAGCCTTGAAGAGAATGTTCTCCTTAGATAAGTGACAACAATTTACAGGGTTGCCTCAAAATAGAAGAAACAAAAGTTAAATCAGATTTTAGAGACAATCTTTAATAGACTAGTGAGGATTACATATCCTTTAGTAAAAGTTTTGAGAATGACTGATAACGAGGAGTAACCATCTTTGGGCTATTTTTATGAAGCCATGGACAAAAGAAGTTACTAAAAGTAATTTCAATGGAAGAAAGAGGGATTATGTGCCAGTATGAAATATTATAGATAACATGAAATAAACAATTGTATCAACCTATTCCTGCAAAAACCCTTTATCTAAACCTAGCATTCAGGTACTGAGCAGGCTTTAAAAGGGGCGGGAAATAAACTCATGTATCATTGATTATATAGATAGATTAGTCCCCGATGAGAGTAGAGTAGATGTTATACATCGAGAGATGGAGATCTATCATAATACTCTTCATATTTAAGTTTCTTAAATCCTATATTTATTATGGATTAAGTCTCTGATATTTGTCTTTTTCTATCAGATTTTTGGTGGAATATGTTTGAAAGTGATTCCCTAAACCTTAGAGATTTTGCAATAAGAGTTATGAGCCAAACTTTTAGTGTAATGGTTGTGAAAGGAATTGGAGTGTTTTTGAATACATGTACACAAAAAAGCACAACAGGTTGAAACATAAGCAGCTCAATAACTAAGTTTTCATTCGTTGTAACATGTGGTTCCGACAAAGGTAATCTTGTGTTAGTTACTACTTAAAGATTTAATTCCATATTTTGTTTGACTTCAATTATTCATGTTATTTACTAATTATTTATCTTTCTTTCTTATAGGTAATTAAAAAAGTTAAATAAAGAAGAAAACCAATTTGATCTAATAAGTTTGGATAATTTTGATATATTAAAGAAATTAATTATGGAAGATAATGAAGCAAATACACTCCTAACCAAAATGACATTACATAGATTAATTTGAAAGGAGCGCAACAACATTATCAAGGGGATGAAGATTTTGATTTTGGAGCAGAAGGTGGTGAGGTTCTTCAAGGAGAAGATGAAGATTATTTAGTTAATGATCCTAATTACAATGTGTAAATGTATTTTTTCAATTATGAAAATTGTATTCTTTTCTAAAGATTTTGCTTCAAAATATGTAATTTTTTTCAATTATTGAATGATGCATGATAAATATGTATTAAACTTTTGCATTATATAAATTCTTTGTAATTATCAGATTTTTTTCTATTTTTCTATTTTTTCTAGATTTTTATAAATTTTTAATATTGAATTATAATACAAAAATGATATGCATTGGCATTAATGACTTTTGACTAAATGAAATCAAAAGATGAATCATCAGATCAGTGTTGTTTGATACGTATACGGGCGTATCGTATCATATCATATCGCCTTTATCGTACTTTAATATTAAAAGAATACAAAAATTAATTAAAAAATCAAGAAAAATTAGTAAAAAATCGAAAAAAATCAAGAAAATTTGAAAAAATATGAAAAAACTAGTAATTGCTTTAAATTTATATAATGCAAAGTTTAGTACAGATTGAGCATTCAACATTGAACAATTGCATCCAAAGTTACATATTTTAAATAAAAAAATGAAATACATTTACATTTTACAAATTATAATCAGGATCATCAACTAAATAATCTTCATCTTCTCCTTGCTGAAGATCCTCATCATCATCAGCAACACCTTCTGCTTGGAAATCAAATTCTTCGTCTCCTTGATACTGCTGTTGCGCTCCTTCCAAATTAATCCATGCAATGTCTTTCAGTTAGGAGAGCATTTTCTTCACTATCTTCTATAATCCAATCTTCTAATATATCAAAATTATCGAAACTTATTGGATCAAATTGACTTTCTTATCTATTTACTTTTTTTTAAATTATCTACAACAAACAAAGATAAACAATTAGTAAATAATATGAACAATTGAAGTCAAACAATTTATTGAATTGAACATTTAAGTAATATAACATTACCTTTCACGAAGACGCATGTTACAATGAATAAAAACTAAATCATTTAGTCTCTTATTTTCCAACCTGTTGCGCTTCTTTGTATGGATGTGGTCAAAGACACTCCAATTCCTTTCACAACCCGTTATATTAAAGGTTTGGCTCAGGACTCTTACTGCAAAATCTCTAAGGTTCGGACAATCAGTTTCAAGCTTGTTCTACCAAACATCTGTAGAAAAAGATAAACATTAGAGATATAATCCACAATAATATAAAATGAAACTTAAATACGAAGATAAACAAATTACTTGGACGCATCGTAGTGCGGTTGTGAATTGCTATAGGCAAACCCATCAAGTGAAGAGCATTATCATAAATCTCCATCTCTCGATGTATAGCATCTGCTCTGCTCTCATCAGGGATTAATTTATCAATACAATTAATGATGCCTCGATTAACCTCACCGTCCCTTTCCAAGGTTGCTGAGTACTTGAATGATGGGTTTAGATAATATGCTGCTGCATGAATAGGTTGATACAATTGTTTATTCCATCTATTATCAATTATTTTCCACACGGGCACATAATCTCTCTTTTTTTTCTTTAAAATTATTTATGATGGCTTCGTTTGCCCTATTCATGGCTTCATAAAGGTAGCCCATAGATGGTTTCTCCTCGCTGTCAGCCAATCTGAAAACCTTTATTAAAGGACATGAAATCCTCAACAGTCTAACACGCATTTTAAAATGTACTCCTGAAGGTTGTCTCAGAAATCTCATTCAGCTTTCTATTTCTTCTGTTTTGAGGCAACACTGCAAATTATTGTCACTCATCAGATGAGAACATTCTCTTCAATGCTTGCTTCTGTCTCACAATACTATGTAAAGATAAGGAGTTTATTGCAAACCGAGTTGCAGCTGTTCAAAAAAGCTCTGCACCTTCTATATATCTCTTGATCATACACAAAACAAATGCATGGTTGTAAATGAATTTTGTAATATCTTGGCAACACTCGGTTGCTGCCTTTATTTCATCCATCTCACCAATGTCCTTAAGGATGAGATTTAAACAGTGGGTTGCACATGGTGTCATATAGAAAGTCCCATAAGTATTAGCTAATTCCTTTCCAATTGCTTTGTAGTTAGCTGCATTATCTATAATCAATTGGACTACATTCTCTAGCCCAATCTCTTGTAAAACTTATCAAATTCTTGTCGTAGAATATTCGCAGTGTGCCTCTCCTCTGACATGTTTAAAGATCTAAAAAACATAAGTCCTTTAGGACAATAAATAAGAAAGTTTAGCAAAGTCCTTCCTCGCCTATCTGTCCATCCATCTGCCATGATAGTGCAACATGTTTCCTTCCATAACTCTCTCATTATCGAACAATATTTTTGCACTTCAATGACGGTCTATCTAAGATATTTCCTCTCAACTTCTGATAGGAGGACATCTTGTATCATGGACCGATGTTAGTAATTGCATCTGCCATTGTCTGAAAATAAAAACTGTTTGCTGCATTGAATGGAATGCGTGAATCATAAAACCATCTGCTTACTGCAAGGTCTGTCTGATCATGCAACTGTTCCGAAGCCATAGCAGCACGAATTCCAGGTTAAGCACCGGGTATAGTAGTAGAAAGAAAAAATGAATGTATGTTAGAAGAAGCTTTTCCTCTACTCCTTCCTAAACTTCCTCTTCTATCACCTCCAAAGTCTTCAGTAACCCTCTTTCTCCTGCTAGGTACTCGTGAACTGCTACTACCAATCTAGCATATGAAGGCAAACTATCAGTGAATCCAAATCAAGTAGTATATCATCTTCTTCAAACATCTTTAAATCATCATTTTGTTATCTCCTTTCTTATATACTCTCAATCATCACAAGACATTGCCATTTAATACCTTCTGGCAAACTTCTAACTCTAGCTGTGCAAGGAGCAACTTCTTTCATAGTCCCTGCTAGGTGGTGTTTCAACCTTGAAATTCCACCACTAACCACCCTCTCACAAAATAAACATGTGATCTTTAATCTAAACCCTCAACTGATGTACCCCACTGCCATATCGGATCATAAGAACGGGAATGGGAGTCTCTAACACCCCTTCCTGCCATTTTAATTAAGTACTTTAATTCAATAAAAAACCTAAAAATAAAAGCATTTCGTAAATCCTTAATCGTCAAATAACACACAAATAGAGTGTCTCCCACTTCATGAATGCAATAAAAATCATATCCACACACTTAATAACTTCATATTTTGTTATTTAAAAAAAGAAAAATACAAATAAACAAAGAAAACAACAAATAAAAAGAAAAAAATGAAGAAAAACACTAAAAATATACCTAAATCCGAGATTGGAGGCTTCCACAGACACCGTAGAGCACGTTTTTGGAGCCGGAGGCCTTTGCTTTCTAATGTTTCTCTCCATAGTTCCAATTTTCTTTTAACTTTTTCCTTAGACTCCTCCACTAATACAATGTCAACTGCAAATAACATACACCAAGGTACTTCATCTTGAATATGTTTTATTAACTCATCAATCACCATTATAAATAAGTTTGAACTTAAAGTTAATCCTTGATGTAACTTCAAAGAAGTTTGTCATTCCTTCATGAGTCCTCACACATGTTTTTGTACCATCGTACATGTCTCTTATAAGGTTAGGGTATGTCAACGGGATACCTTTTTTTTCCAAACTTCTCCAAAGAACCTCCCTCGGTATCCTATCATAAGCTTTTTCTAAATCAATAAATATCATGTGAAGGTCTTCCTTTTTTGTTCTAAAATGTTCCATAAGACGTCTCAAAAGGTGAATCGCTTCAAAAATAGATTTGCCTTACATGAATCCAAATTGGTCCTCTGTTGTACTTGATATTTGTCTTAACCTAAGTTCGATAATTCTTTCCCACAATTTTATAGTATGGCTCATTAACTTGATACCTCGATAATTCGCACAATTTTGAATGTCTCCCTTGTTCTTATATATGGGTATAAGTGTAATTGCTCTCCATTCCTCGGACATCTTTTGGTTTTTCCATATTTCATTAAATAGTCTTGTGAGCCAAGTGATTCCTATTTCTCCTAGTATTTTCCAAACTTCTATAGGAATATTATCTAGTCTTACCAATTTACCACCCTTCATATGTTTAAGAGCCTCTTTGACTTCTTTCTTTTGAATACATCGCTAGAAATTGTGGTTTATATACTTTTTTGATTTGGCCAACTCTCTTAAGCTAATACTAACATCTTTATTTTCATTAAAAAGCTTATAAAAATAGTTTTTTCATCTATTTCTTATATCATCATTTGCCACTAGAATTTTTTCATCCTCGTCTTTGATGCATCTAACATAATTAAGATCTTTAATTTTCTTATCTCTAGCCCTAACTATCCTAAAAATATCTCTTTCACCCTCTTTTGAGTTGAGTTTTTTATATAAATCCTCCCAAATTTTAGCTTTTGCTTCACTCACGGACTTTTTCGCTTCCTTCTTTGCTTTCTTATAAGCCTCTAAAGTTTCACTAATTTTCTTAGCATAATGTAATTTGTAACATGCCCTCTTTGCCTTTAGTTTATTTTGCACTACTTCACTCCACTACCAAGCTTCTTTTTGTGCCAGTACACCTCCCTTAGATAAACCTGACACATCTTTCACCACTTTCCTAATATGTATAGCCGTATTGTTCCACATATCACAGGGTATACCAACATAATTCCAAACATCTCTTTGACGGACTTTCTGTTTAAATATATCTTCTTTCTCGCTTTTGAGGTTCCACCATTTAGTCTGAATAGCTTGATGCATTCTTTTCTGTTTTGTCTATTTTTTTATTTGTAAATCTATAACTAAAAGTCAATGTTGGGTGGTTAAGCTTTCTCCTGGAATTACCTTGCAATCTTTACAACAGGCTCTATCTTTTTTTCTACAAATAAAGTAATCAATTTGTGTTTGTGATAAGCCACTCTTATAAGTAATTAAATGTTCATTGCGTTTTTTGAAGGTTGTATTGACTATAAAGAGATCAAATGTCATAGAAAAATTTAAAATCTTCATACCTTCCTCATTTATATCCTCAAAACCAAAGTTTCCATGAATCCCTTGATATCCTAATGCCTCTTTACCGACATGTCCATTTAAGTCTCCTCCTAAACAAATCATCTCCCTTTGTGGAATCTTTTGAATCACCTTATCTAACTCTTCCCCCAAAGTTGTCTTTATACTATCTTCTAGTTCTACTTTGGGTGCGTAAGCACAAATTATATTCAAAGCCTCTGCTCCTAACACTAATTTCAATGTCATGATTCGGTCACCATATCGTTGCATGTCTACTACACTATCCTTTAAATCTTTATTTATGATAATACCAACTCCGTTTCGAGTCTTTTCTTTACCTTGAGTACCATAATTTAAAACATGTATCCTCTATCTCTTTTGCTTTTTCTCCAACCCATTTTGTCTCTTGTAAACATAAAATATGAATCTTTCTCTGAATCATAGTATCTATCACCTCCATTAGCTTACCGGATAATGTTCCGATATTCCAAGAACTAATACAAATCTTATTATCTAGGACTAGCTTCCTTACCCGCCGCATCCGTCCATAATCAAAATGCGGAGTAAGAATTTAAGATACTTCTATCGGATAATGGGGGATAATTCACTTTTCATTATGTGAAAGAATACTTGTATAAGCATCGCATTGAAACTCAACTCTCTTGTTCTTAAAGACCGTAACAGAATGGAGTTGCAGAGAGGAAAAATAGACATCTCTTGAAAGTAACTAGGACACTGATAATTGGAAGTATTGCTCCCAAGTGTTATTGGGGAGAGAGTTCCTTATTAATAGAATGCCAGGCGAACTTGGGTGGGCAGATCCCTTTTCAAGTCTTAAGCCAAAAATATTCTTTTTTAAATTGACCGAAGAGTTTTTGGATGCACATGCTACATTCATATATTTCCTTATATAAAGGATAAACTTAGTTCTAGAGTCACTAAATGCATATTTGTTGGTTACTCTCCCACTGAGGAGGGATGTAAATGTTATTATCCTAACTCTATAAAAACCTGTGACTAAGGTGTGAAACTTTTCGAGTTCTTTGCTTACTTTCTCAGTAAGGGGGAGTTGAGCACGGAGAAATATGAGAATCCCATGATTCTACCTATTACTCCATCTAACATTATCAAAGGCACAAGTGAGAGGGAGAGTAAGGAATGGACATAAGCAGTGAAAGAAAAGTGTAATGAGAAACTCCCAAGTTACTGAAATCATTGAATCTTCTCCATGTGAGGTAAATCGTGAACCTCTTGAACTTTACAATCCCATGAAAGTGATCTAGATCTCTCTGATGCCGTGAGAAAAGGAAAAAGGCATTGTACTTTTCAACCTATTGACCATGCGGTATTATGCTCTAGTACCCTGAATGTCTATCAATTGTTTGTGGCAATGCAGAATTCATTCAATCCCTAAGTAGAGGAGGCAATGAAGATTCCAGAATAGAGAGAGCCCATGGAAAATAAAAGGCAGGCATTGGAGAAGAATCATGCATGGAAGCTTACAAACCTGCCATCAAGAAGAAAGCAGGGGTTATAAATGGGTATATACATAGTGAAGTTTTGGGCAGATGGACTTATAGAGAGATACAAAGCACAATTAGTCACTAAGGGATTTAGTCAGTCATATATCATACACTACCATGAGACATTTGCTCCCATGGCCAAGCTGACATCCATAAGAGTCATAATTAGTATGGTAGAGAATTTATTGTCACTAAGATGTCTATATGCAGTTACGTCCTGGCCTTGGTAAAGCAACGAGTGTTAAAATAATTTGTAAACTAATTGGCCTCAAGCTGTGGAGCCAACCTTTCCGTTCTTTCGACTTGTGGTTGACCATTTCTTTATGTCCAGTTGCTTTATTGCATGGCGTTATAAGTGTGCTGTTGAAAGGATAATGCATTTGATGCACCACCTAATCAAGTAAAGTTGTTTCATTGCTTATGGATTGTCTCCAAGCATTAAGGTGCTATTCAGGTTGTGATCTTCTTAAGCTTGAAATCTCTTTAGTTGGAGAAGATGATGAATTATCATTGATAAAAGGAAGAAACACCATCAATGAAAAGATATGCTTATGTTGTGATTCATTTATTTATTGTCAGCCGATGAAATGTTTTTAAGGCCCCAACAATGCGGCATTAGATAACATAAACTTTTCTTTGAGGGTTTCCTTTGAATACTTTCTTGTCTTGTTAGAACAGAATTTGCATATATATATATATATATATATATATATATACATACATACATACGAGGAACTGGTATATGCTAACACATCCAAACAAATCTCAATCATCCATACCACAACAACAAGAACTAAGCATTTTCTCATACTAGATGGGGTCAGCTATATGAATTCTTTGTTTTCACATAGCCCTATCATGGGTCATGCTAGTACTTAACTCAATATAAACTAGATCATTCTTTATTATTTCTTTCCAATACTTTTGTAGTCGTCCTCTTCCTCTTAATATTTTAATATCTTAGAGGAGCATTCTTTGGTGGACTTTCTATATGTCCAAACCATCTTAAATGATTTTCTCTCATTTTATTTTCTGTTGGTGTTATTCCTAATTTGTTTCTAATAAACTCATTATGTATATGGTCTATCCTTATATTACCACTCATCAATCTCAACATATTCATTTTTGCTACGGATATCTTTTGTACATGTCAATGATTAACTGCCCACAGCATATCTAATTGTTACTCTATAATATTTATCTTTCAACTTTAATAGTATCTTTTTATCACATGATGCCCCTCTCAATTTTAATCAACCAGCATTAATTCTATGCGTAACATCTCCATCAATTTTTTCATCACTCGAAGGAACTCATCCTAGGTATTTAAAACTTTCGTTGTGAAGGATGCAATGTGTATCAATCTTAATTTCTATGTCCTCTAAAGTATCCAACAACAACAACAACAACTAAGCCTTTTCCCATACTAGACGGGGTCGGCTACATGGATTCTTTGTTTCCACAGATCTCTATCTTGTGCCATGTTAGCAGTTAACTCCCAATAAGCTAGATCATTCTTTATTGTTTCTTTCCAACACTTTTGTGGTCGTCCTCTACCTCTTTTAATACTTTCCAAATTTAGGTTTTCTAACCTTCTTACAGGTTCTTCTTTTGATCTTCTTTCTATATGTCCAAACCATCTTAAACGATGTTCTCTCATTTTATCCTCTATTGGTGCCACTCCTAATTTGTTTCTAATAACCTCATTATGTATACGGTCTTTTCTTGTATGACCACTCATCCATCTCAACATCTTCATTTCTGTCACAGACATCTTTTGTACATGTTGATGATTAACTGCCCAACACTCAGAACCATAAAACATGGCAGGCCTAACTGCCGCTCTATAATATTTACCTTTTAATTTTAATGGTATCTTCTTGTCACAAAGAATACCTGATGCTCCTCTCCATTTTAACCAACCAGCATTAATTCTATGTGTAACATCTCCATCAATTCTTCCATCACTTTGAAAAATTGACCCTAGGTATTTAAAACTTTCCTTTTGGGGAATGCAATGCGTGCCAATTTTAATTTCTATGTCCTCTGAAGTAGCCAAATGATCAAACTTACATTCCATATATTCTGTCTTTGTTCTACTAAGTCGGAGGCCTTTGTTTTCTAATGTTTCTCTCCATAGTTCCAATTTTCTATTAACTTTTTCCTTAGACTCCTCCACTAATACAATGTCATCTACAAATAACATACACCAAGGTACTTCATCTTGAATATGTTTTGTTAACTCATCCATCACCATTATAAATAAGTATGGACTTAAAGTTGATCCTTGATGTAACCCAATATTAACTTCAAAGAAGTCTGTCGTTCCTTCATGAGTCCTCACACATGTTTTTGCACCATCATACATGTCTCTTATAAGGTTAATATATGTCAATGGGATACCTCTTTTTTCCAAAGTTCTCCAAAGAACCTCCCTCGGTACCCTATCATAAGCTTTTTCTAGATCAATAAATATCATGTGAAGGTCTTTCTTTTTTGCTCTAAAATGTTCCATAAGACGTCTCAAAAGGTGAATCGCTTCAATAGTAGATCTACCAGGCATAAGTCCAAATTGATTCTCTGTTGTACTTGATACTTGTCTTAACCTACGTTCAATAATTCTTTCCCATAATTTCATAGTATGACTCATTAACTTGATACCTCGATAATTCGCACAATTTTGAATGTCTCCCTTGTTTTTATATATGGGTATAAGTGTACTTGCTCTCCATTCCTCGGGCATCTTTTGGTTTTTCCATATTTCATTAAATAGTCTTGTGAGCCAAGTGATTCCTATTTCTCCTAGTATTTTCCAAAGTTCTATAGGAATATTATCTGGTCCTACCGATTTACCACTCTTCACATGTTTAAGAGCCTCTTTGACTTCATTCTTTTGAATACGTCGGTAGAAATTGTGGTTTATATACTTTTCTGACTTGGCTAAATCTCCTAAACTAATACTAACATCTTTATTTTCATTAAAAAGATTATAAAAATAGTTTTTCCATCTATTTCTTATATCATCATTTGCCACTAGAATTTTTTCATCCTCGTCTTTTATGCATCTAACATAATTAAGATCTTTAGTTTTCTTATCTCTAGCCCTAGCTATCCTAAAAATGTCTCTTTCACCCTCTTTTGAGTTGAGTTTTTTATATAAGTCCTCCCAAATCTTAGCTTTTGCTTCACTAACGGCCTTTTTTGCTTCCTTCTTTGCTTTCTTATAAGCTTCTAAAGTTTCACTAGTTTTCTTAGCATAATGTAATTTGTAACATGCCCTCTTTGCCTTGATTTTGTTTTGTACTACTTCACTCCACCACCAAGCTTCTTTTTGTGCCGGTACACCTCCCTTAGATACCCCTAACACATCTTTCGCCACTTTCCTAATATGTATAGCCATATTGTTCCACATATCAGAGGGTGTGCCAACATAATTTCAAACATCTCCTTGAAGGACTTTTTGTTTAAATATATCTTCTTTCTCACTTTTGAGGTTCCACCATTTAGTCCGAATAGCTCGATGCACTCTTTTCTTCTTTGTCCATTTTTTTATTTGTAAATCCATAACTAAAAGTCGATGTTGGGTGGTTAAGCTTTCTCCTAGAATTACCTTACAATCTTTACAACACGCTCTATCTTTTTTTCTACAAATAAAGTAATCAATTTGTGTTTGTGATAAGCCACTCTTATAAGTAATTAAATGTTCATCTCGTTTTTTGAAGATTGTATTTACTATAAAGAGATCAAATGACATAGCAAAATTTAAAATCTCCCTACCTTCCTCGTTTATATCCCCATAACCAAAGTTTCCATGAATCCCTTGATATCCTAATGCCTCTTTACCGACATGTCCATTTAAATCTCCTCCTAAACAAATCATCTCCCTTTGTGGAATCTTTTGAAACACCTTATCTAAGTCTTCCCCCAAAGTTGTCTTTATACTATCTTCTAGTTCTACTTTGGGTGCGTAAGCACAAATTATATTCAAAGCCTCTGCTCCTAACACTAATTTCAATGTCATGATTCGGTCACCATATCGTTGCATGTCTACTACACTATCCTTTAAATCTTTATTTATGATAATACCAACTCCGTTTCGAGTCTTTTCTTTACCAAGTACCATAATTTAAAACATGTATCCTCTATCTCTTTTGCTTTTTCTCCAACCCATTTTGTCTCTTGTAAACATAAAATATGAATCTTTCTCCGAATCATAGTATCTATCACCTCCATTAGCTTACCCGATAATGTTCCGATATTTCAAGAACCAATACGAATTTTATTATCTAGGACTAGCTTCCTTACCCCCCGCATCCGTCCATAATCAAAATGTGGAGACCCTCTTTGAAAATTTTTCACTACATTCGGGCGGCAATGTAGCGGGACTAACTTCTTTACCCACACCCGTCCATGATGTGAGAACCCTCTCTGCAATTGATTCACTACATTCGGGCGAAAATGTAGTGGCCCTTGCTTACTTCTTACTGCATTCGGGCTCTGCAGCACGTCGCTAGGCGGGAACGCCCCAAAGCAATGCTCATAATTTTTGTAATCCATGTTGTAGAAATCCGACGATGTTTTACGCTGGCTGTCGGAAGCCTAACACAACCCTCCTCCTTTATCCGGGATGTCCTCTAAAGTATCCAAATGATTAAATTTACATTCCACATATTTTGTCTTTGTTCTACTAAGTCGAAGGCTTTACTTTCTAAGGTTTTTCTCCATAGTTTCAATTTTCTATTAACTTTTTCCGTACACTCATCCACTAACACAATGTCATCTTCAAATAATATACACAAAGGTACTTTATCTTGAATATGTTTTATTAACTCATCAATGACCAATATAAATAAATATAGACTTAAAGTTGATCCCTGATCTAACCCAATATTAACTTCAAAGGAGCTTGTCATTCCTTCATGAGTCCTCACACAAGTTTTTACACGATCGTACATGTGTTTTTGCATGATCTTATATGTCTCTTATAAGATTTATGTATGTCAATGAGATACCTCTCTTTTCCAAAGTTCTTCAAAAAACATTTCTTCATTACCCTCCTCATTTATATCCCCATAAACCATAATTTTCATGAATTCCTTTCCTAATGCCTCTTTACCGACATTTTCATTTAACTCTCCTCCCAAACAAATCATCTCTCTTTGTAAAATTCTTTGAATTACCTTATCTAACTTGTCTCAAAAAACCTTCTTTATACTATCTTTTAATCCTATTTGGGATACATAAACACAAACTATATTCAAAGCCTACCCAATACTAATTTCCTTTTCTCTAACCCACTTGCATTTGTCGATGCTAAAAATATAGAGACCCTCACTATAACTTGTTCACTATATTCAGGTGATAATGTAGCGGGACTAACTTCTTTACTCACACCTGTCTATGATGTGAGGACCCTCTGCGTAATTGATTCACTACATTCGGGCGAAGATGTAGAGGCCCTTGTTTTTCACTGGATTCGGGTTCTGCAACATTGCTAAGAGGGAATGTCCCAACACAATATTCATAATTTGTAGAATCCATGTTTTATAAGTTTGACAAAGTTTTATGTTGGCTATCAAAATCCTAACACAACCCTTCTCCTTTGTCCGGGCTTCGGACCGACCATGCAAGGGTGATCCCTTACATGGGTGGAGTTTCTCTCTTTCTCTCTCTCTCTCTATATATATATATATATGTATATATATAATGCAAGGATAAGAGTAACAGCAACTGGCTAGTTATTTAATAAGTCTCCTTTACATGTGAATTTAATTTCTTGAAGTAGATATCTTTGGGGCTTCACAAGCTTTTAGTTAATCAGTTATTTGATGATAATTGTAATTCTATTTGGAATTTTCACATGCTTCTAGTTAACCAGCATTTTATGAATACTTGTTCACAGATTGCTGCAACGATCATGCCTGAGGATTACTGGCACAAGACGGTGCAAATCCATCCTCTCTAGTTCAAGTTATAGTTTCTAATAAAAGAACTGACGAAGGCCTGGGTGGCCTGATTTTGTGGATATCATTTTGTTCTAATGTGTGCTCAAGATCTGGTTCCTGACTGTAGGCTTCACTTGAACTACCCTCGGTTTTAGATGAGCCAAGGTGTCTTGTTTTACTGTAGCAAGAATGATAACATCAATGCAAAATTAAACCATCTACAACCTCACAGATGAGAATCTAATGCATTAGTCAGCTCTTGATGCAATATTATGTGAGAACCTGAGCTGCACACTTGTGCGGCTTGTTAACCATGAAGTGCTCATATTGATTTCAACAAGCTACTAGTTCTTTCAGCAGCTCAGCGTATCTATCCTCTTTCTCATGAACCTTAAATTTGCACTGCTGCAGGTGTGGATCCTCTGCAATGACTGCAGTGCAACTAGTGAAGTTTTCTTCCATGTAATTGGGCTCAAGTGTTCAAGCTGTAATTCATACAATACACGGACGGTGTCACCACCATCTACTGGCCACTAACTGTTCTGTTAGTGGGTTCACGCATCATTTGGTTAAAGAAACCCGACACTGCTTCAGGCAATTTATTACTGCATGATTGTTGCTTATTCTGTAGATTTGACGTGCCTATTCCCAAGCCATTTTTGTGGGAATAGTCTGTAACCTAGAATTCTTTCTTATGATATCAAAGGTCTTCATGCAACCATGGTTGTGTTGAGTTTTATATGCACAATGAATTTAAACCGATATCAAAACCTCTCTCTCTCTCACACACACACAAGTACCTATTTACTTATGCATTTACAAGTGCAATAGTCTTTGCTGCTTGATCAAGACAACGCTACATATTGTCGTTGCAAGGAAAGAACTAAGATGCCATTGCAAATCTAAGGTAAGAAGAAGAATTTAGAAGCTTGATCAGATAATGGTTACTCTTCCTGTAACGTTTTTCCTTTTTCATGGATAACTCAGAGAAGTTGCCTTTGGGTAGTCACCATCGGGCAAACAGCGGCCCTTTCTTCTCAGCCATCCCCTTTTAGGGCATCAGCAATGCTTTTTTTCTTCTTTTTCTATTTTTCTTTTGGTAAACTTGTTTTACAACAGAAAAATGCTGAACGATGCTTATGGAGGGATGAAGATAAATGCAAGGGACATGAATAAAAGAAATTTAATTGTAAGGGTTGTACAGAACTTAACATTTTACCCAACAGAAATATTATGGGATAAAAATCTTGTATTTTGCAATGCCTTATTTCAAAGTCTCTATTGTTCAGAATATAAACAACATAAAAGAAAAATAAAAGCAATTCTAATATGGAATACTTTCCTGATTGTTATTTCCCTTTCTTGGCATCATCTAGTGTTTGAGTAGAAACTATATAATCATCTTGCTCACAACATACATCAACTGAAGCAAATACAAGACATCAGAAATTCAAACTTGGGGTAGACTTTGCATTTCTCTTGCAATATCAGACGCAGCAACAGCTACCGCGTTGGCCAATGGTGGATCCGAATCCTGAATTCATTAACAGGAGACATCATTGCCATGATAACCAAATAAATGATCACAACCACAACCAGAATCACATAATTTCCTTCATCTTCAAAGCAATAGATTTTTCCCATGGCCACCAATTAAGATGGACGAGCAGGATCATGATCGCGAGAAGATTTTGTGAGTTTTGAAGTGTCTAAAAGGATTTAATAGACTTCGGTTGTGTGATTTTCTTTCTTTGTTTAAACACTGACCAAAACTTCATTGGTCCAATATAATTAAGAAAATGTTCAATAATTGGGGTATCCACAGTCTACTGGATTATTCAACAACTCTTCTTCTTTTGAGATACCAGTGGGAGCCAAGATGGGCTAGACCCCACAAACTTACAACAAAATGTCTCTAAGAATGATCCTCTTATGAATTTCAAAGTTTGAATAAATTAGGAGTCGTTGAGGATGCACCAATGGCTTTTGGGGGTGACATCATAAGCTGATTTAACACAGTGGAGCCATATATTTTGAGTTGAATAACATCATAAACTGATTTAATACCGTGGAGCCATTTATTTTGAGTTGAAAAGCATGTCTTAACAACTTGTACTAGATATGCTGGTTCGGAACTGGGTAGCTAGTTTGAATCGGATTCAACCCTGTTCAGACCAAAAGCAGCAAATTGGACTTGGAACCGTAATTGAACTGGGTTTAATTATGGTTCCTCCTTCCATGGAACCCAGAACATAGCTGAATTAGAACTGGTGGTTCACACTTCCAGTTTCAGGCCCCTTTATAAGTATCTTTTGTTTTTTCTTGTTTTCGGTTCGAACTGGAAACAGCAGTACGTTTGCGGTTCTGATTCTGGTTGAAACTGGCTATGTCAAGATGGTACTAACATAAATTGGTGCTTTTTATACTCTTGAAAATGTTCTATATATATGTGTATACCACAAAAGGAAACAACCGAGGTTACTGGAGACAAAGTTGAGGTAACACTCATAAAAGATAAGACGAGAGAGAGAATATTAAGATTGGTTTGGACTTGTTTACAGAAGTAACCAAAGTAAGTTCTGGTAAAAAAATGTGAAAAATTAAATGGCGAACATAACGAACAGGAGACCTCAAATATTGGGAAGAAACTGTTAAATATGTTACGACTACTAATATGGCATAAAATCGCCCACTCTGGTGTCAAAGAATCCATGTAGGTAAGTCCCTAGATATGGTAAAAGGCTTGGTTGTTATATATACATATATACGTGTACTCGTTTGTGTCCAAACATCCTTAAAGATATCAATTGTTAGATCGTTGAGATCAATGATTGAGTTTTGAACTAAAGATTGTTGAGATCACTTGGTACTGTTTTACTTTGTGTTATCTTTTGTGCTTAAAGATCTGAACCATTCATCTCAGTGGACGAACGACTGAGATCTTTAAATAGGTTTGATATTCTCTCTCTCCAAAGTTGTGGTAGGGGTGTAGGGAGCAGACTAACTGACTTTCCTCCTCCGTTTCTTCCCTAAGCAAACTCTGAGATTATATATATGTGCGTGTGTGCGCACGTCCACATGTGTGTTTGTGAGTGTTGCATGTTGGCTTGAAGGATCAATCTTGAGATCTGTTAGTATTTCTAAGAAGCTTTTACGAGGTGAGCATACTTTCCTGATAGATTTGTCCATGGGTGGTTTTCGGTTGGCGTGATCTTCATCATGAAAGAATGTCAAAGATGAGTTTCTGATATCTTTCTAGACGACGCTGTCTCGTCTGTGACTCATACCAAAAGCAAAAGAAATGAGGAATGATAGTTAATAGTCTGCTTGAGAGAACAACATGAGAAATCTCTAAAGGGCTTGAGTTGCAAATGGCTGTCGGGTGTTTTTCGTTATTTTTTCTTCGTTGAGAGAGCAATGGCTTACCCTGCTAGGGGTTTGACTGACAAAGGTCATGAGTTCGATATACAAGGTGTACATCTTGCTTCGGCTTCCTCATTGTACCAAAAAAGAAAATTTAGAAGACTTACATGCTGGCTGATTTTTCTAGTCAATGCTTAAAGCCATACATCTTTTTCTC